>KB853617.1:15174-27636 GCA_000372705.1 Cerataphis brasiliensis yeast-like symbiont
GCGAAGAGCCCAGCCGTCGCCTGGTTTGTCGAGGACGCATGCTCGGTAGGTATCTGGGAGAGCCTTGAGCGCTTGTGCGGGCGTTAATTCCGGCTCCATCGGAAACGCAGGCCGTCGACAACAAGTTAGGCTGCGTGATGACTGTCGTCGAAATCCGGTGCGCGATCTGTCTCAATGGCGCTCAGGAGGGAGGTAGAGAGGAGGGGAGGGGCCGGGAAGCTGAGGGCATCCGGGCGGCGATGAAGGAAGACAGACCCGGGCCGTCTTTTCATTCATTTAACCTGGCCACCGCCCTGGTCGGCACAGCCTGCAGGTCGGTCCGTGAGGGGAAGCGGCCGCTCGGTCTGGTCCAGGCCGATGCCGTACGAGTAGCTGGCTCCCTGGCCCAGCCCCGTGGAGTGGAACTGACTTCAAGCTGATCATCGCCCCCGTTCGTTGGGTTTGCCTACGTGTGCGGCGCGTGCTGACAGCCAAAGCACCCCGGTCCCAGTCCTCAGGGTCGGCTAGGTGTGGACAGGCGTAAACTTGCGACTCTGCTGACAGCCTACGCTGCGCCCTGCGCCCTTCGCTGCGCAATCCCTGCTCACGCCGGGGGTTTGATGGAGATGACGAGGTATGTAGACTTGGCCAGGAAGCATAAATGCGTGCTGGCACGGCGCCTCTGGCCATGTTGCTAGCTGACTTTGGCTTGGCTTTGAGCCGCATGTTGCCCAGCGGCGGGAGATGCAGATGACGCAGACAACTGCCGCCTTCAACACCCGCCGTGATGTCAGCCTTCCAAGCCAGTCTGGCTGGTCCGTCGTCTTGCGGCCTCGGGCCGCCGAGGTTCGGCGACCAAAACAAAGGCTTCCCAATCCGAAGCCCCCCGAGTCGACGTCCTGTCTCTGCCCGTCGCTGGTCTTTGTTCATGCCAGCTCACTTCCGAGAGCGGACCGACTGGCAGTCACTGTATAGGCTGTCCATGAGCAGATTCGGAAGGTACAGCTTAATCGCAGCCTGCCACCACTCTTGCGGGGCAGACACATGGTTCGCCCTGCCCAAGGTTTAGCCGAGCACATCTGACTGACAGTCTCGGTTATTGCTACTGTGGCCCCAAGCGAGGGGCTGCCAGTCGATATGGTGATATGCGGCGGTTAATGCATGACAGCATCTCTCTTCATGCCCCATTCGCGACTGCAACCTTTGCGATGCAAGACAAAAGCGGCTCGGCCAACGTCGGCCTCAACGTGCCGCCGGACGACTTCATGGCGCACCATTTATCGCCCGGCGCCACATCTGTGCAACTCGGAAAGCTACTGCGCTCCGACGCAGAGCGCATGCGGGACGCAGGCGGCATTACGCCAACCCAGGGGAGGCTCGTAGCTGCGACCTCTAACCACGGAGACGAGGCGCTTGCTGCTTATGCTCGACTCCACTGGCGATTGTGCCGGAGGCGTGGCAGCAGAGCACGTCAGCTGTTGGCCAAAAGAGCCGCTCTGCCTGGGGGGTCAGCGCCATGACGAGGCCATCGCTCGTATTCATATCGGTAATGACGGAGCACCGGGCGTGCGTGCGTGCGTACGTGTGTGTGTGTGTATGTGCGCGTGAGAGTGCGGCTGTACGGGATACGCACGCAGCTTCTATTAGGGGTCAAGGATACTCTCCGTCAACTCCTCGTCCGCTCATGGTGTCTAGGAGGGCGCGTCGGTAGAAGAGTCTAACAAGCCGGAGACGAGCCAAGCTTTTCCGAGCCGAGCGCACTCTGACGCACTCGGTTCGGTGGACGAAGTCGGTCGGCTCCCAGAGCCCGTGATACCGCCGCTACTGCTGCTACTGCTGATCGACGCAATATGCACGCCCAGCGCACCGGCCAAACAAGGGCGTATGAGCGAGCCTGTTTTGTCGCGTTCTTGGGATGACCGAAGAGGCCGAGTTTCAGCTCCTTGCCGTATGCACCTCTTTGTACCCCCCCGCCTCCCTGGTCCCCCAACCATCCGTCGTTTTTCTTTGCAGTGAAGCGGTTCGTCAACGCTTGGATGCTCAATTACCGGCCTCTACTGCAAGATTGGCCTCGTCAAGCGTGTGTGTGGCGGCGGTCTGTGGTCAGCGGTAATAAGCCTCGGCATCCGTTTCTGCGAGGAAATAAAACCCAAATCTGCCTTCGATCCGTCAGGGACGACTGTGTCTCCCGGCATCACCGTCTCCTCAGCAGTTTGCCTGAATCGCTACGCTGCGCTCCCCTCCCCCGGCCATGCCTCCCGCCAGCATGCCGTCGTCGGATCGCGACGGAGAGCATAAGCTCCTCACGGAGATCATCGACCTCAAGGCACAGACAGACCCCGACGCCGTCTGGCTGGAGTATCCGCGTTCGCCAAACGACTATGAGTCCGGCTTCGTCGCCATCACCTATCGCTCGCTGGCCAACGCCACGAATGGCCTGGCCTGGTACCTGAGCCAGAACATCGTGCGAGACAGCGAGTGCCATCCCATAGCCTACGTTGGCCAAAACGACGCCTGCTACTCTGTAATGCTGTATGCTTGTATAAAGGCGGGATTCAAGGTCAGGCCACAGAATGCCGCTCCCTGTCGCTATAGCCGCCGACTCGCTGACCGTATTTGAGGTCAGGTTCTCTTCTCGTCACCCAAAAACAGTGTTTCCGCCCACTTGAACCTGTTTTCTTTAGTGAATTGTTCGACACTCGTCACCACGAGACCTCTGATGCCGGCAGTGGAGGCACTCTTACCCAATCTCTCGTTGCAGATGCTGTATATCCCGAGTCTCGAGGAGCTTCTCGAGGGTCATTTCGACCCATTCCCTCTCACCAAGACCTTTCATGAAGCTCGGAATGATGCCTTTGTCGTTCTTCACACATCTGGATCCACGGGTAGGTCGTATGTTCGAGCCGCTCCAGGACAAGGGGCTAAAGTGTACCGATTCCTCAAGGCAATCCCAAGCCCGTCACTTACACGCATGAGTTTTGGCTACGCAACGCCCAAGCCTGCCTGCTCCCCACGCTCCCTGGATTTCTCTCCCTGGGCCAGCTAGTAACGGGGCGACGTTGCATTTGTTTGCTGCCTCTGTTTCACGTAGGTACCTCCTGAAGCTCGTCTGTGAACCAAGTGCTCAGCAGCTCTCCGCTATGGAAGATGGCCGGTCATTTCCTCACGTCAATCCTGTCGCACTACCACGGCGGCACTATCGTCCTGCCCCGGCCGAACTCCCCACCCACCGCGGATACTCTCCACCGCATTCTTCAGCACACTCGGGCACACTGGGCTTCTGTGTCCCCAGCCACAGTAGATGGTCTGGGGAACCAAGTGGAATTGAATCGATATCGGAAAAGCTCGACCGGATCGCCTTCTTGGGTGGCAATCCTTCGTTTGCCATGGGCCACCAAGTCTCCCGCAAGATCAAAATTGCAAATTTGATCGGATCTAGTGAATGTGGAGGTTACGCCCAACTGATCCCGGAACAGGATAATCAAGACCAAGGCCATGACCTCTGGTCCTTTGTCCACATTCATCCTCAAACGAACCCCGTATTCCATGAACATTCCGCTGGTCTATTTGAGCTTTCTGTCAAGCGAGAACAAAGCTACGAGCCGTATCAACCGATTTTCGCCACGAACCCCAATCTCGACGAGTTTGCCACCAAGGACTTATTTGCGCCACATCCCACGGCACCAGGCTTCTGGAGGCACCAGGGAAGAGTAGACGACATCATTGTCTTCCTCAACGGCGAGAAAACCAACCCAGTGGGTTTCGAATCCCACGTCAATGGCCATCCAGACGTCTCGGCAGCTCTGGTCTTTGGCACCGAGCGCATGGAGGCTGGCATCTTAATCGAGCTCGCAGAAACCGCACAAGGTGAGCTACAACCCATGAGCAACGCCGAGATCATTAAAAACCTCTGGCCGCGCATCGAAGAGGCAAACACGACAGACCCGGCCCACGCGCGCGTTGCGCAATCACACGTCTGCTTTGTGTCTCCGGAAAAGCCAATGGTGAGAACGGCAAAAGGCACCATCAAGCGTCGTGAAACGCTGCGCGCTTATGATGACGAAATTTCTGAAGTATATCGAGCGGCTGAAAAATCAGAGGACCTTGCCCTAGCTCGTGACGTTGACCTCGGCAACATGGACGACGTGGCCGAGATGATACGCTTGGCTTTCACCAATCTCACTAAGCACGAGGTTCCGTCGGACGATACCGACTTTTTCAAGATGGGCATGGATTCGCTGCAAGTCCTTCGGTTGGTGAGGCAGTTACGCGGCGTTTCTGGGTTGGCCGGAATTGAGGCGCCGGCCGTGTATAGAAACCCATCCGTGTCTGCGCTTGCAAGGGAAATTCAAGCCATGGCCTCGAATGGGGACGCCGTAAACAGGGCCGTGGAAAGCCAGCGAAAGTTGCAACAGACGGTCCAAGAGTATAAGCAGCGAATTGCGGAGCTGATACCCGAGGCGATGAACGGAGATGGCCACTCGGTCAGCTACTCCCGCTCGCAGAAACAGCACACCATCCTGGTCACCGGAACCACGGGATACGTCGGATCCTACATCTTGGATCAGCTCCTGTCTCACCCCTCGTCTCCTCGAGTCATATGTCTGAATCGATCAGCGGATGCCATGAGCCTGCAGACGACCCGCAACAGGGAGCGAGACGCGTCTCTGGCCACCGAGTTTCCGCCCGGCCGCGTCGTCTTCTTGACCAGCGACCTGGCCTCACAGACTAGCTTGGGCTTGTCTGATGAGGAATTTCGAGCCTTACTACGAGATGTGACGCTGGTCATCCACAATGCTTGGCCGGTCAACTTCAACCTTCCGCTCTCTGCCTTTGAGCCTGCACTTGACAGCCTGCTCAATCTCATTCGGTTCTGTAGCATCGGGAACCACGCGCCCGCATTGCTTTTCGTGTCCTCTATCAGCACGGTAATGAACTTAGAGGCACAAACGATACCTGAGCAAGTCATGGACGACCTGAAAGGCCCGTCATCGGGTTACGGAGAGAGCAAGTTTGTAGCCGAGCATATGCTGTTGGAAGCCTCTCAGCAGCTTCTTCTCTCAGCCGGCGTCATTCGCGTTGGCCAGGTATCGGGCCCAGCCCACACGATGGGGCGATGGAATGGCCGAGACTGGCTTCCGCGCATGGTGCTGAGCTCTAGATACCTTGGAGTCATTCCCGAGCATCTAGGAGTACTGAACAATGTCAATTGGATCCCGATTGACATCTTGGCCAGGTTTGTCGTTGACATCTCGATGTGCGACAAGGGCAGGCCGCCTTTTGAGGTCTACCACGCCATGAATCCGCAAACGACTCCGTGGCCCAAGCTACTGCCCAGCATCATTCGCACGCTTGAAGCACACGCGTTGAGACCGGAGCAGCCTGAAATTACCCGCGTGTCGAGGACTGAGTGGGTTGAGCGGCTGCGAAAGAGCGCCGCGGCTGACGAGGATGATGACATGATGGACAAGCTCAATCCCGCCCTGAAACTTTTCGACTTTTTCGAGCAGACGTTTGCCAAAGAAGCTTCCCGCATGCTGCTGTGGAACACGGAGAATTCTCTCAGGCTGGGTGACACCCTGCGCGAGTCGAGGAGCATACAACCTGAGTGGATGGAACGCTGGATCCAAGGCTTTTTGGAATAGCTGTGGATGGCTTCCTCGGTCGGGTCGGGTGGAGAGAATGGCCACGTGTCTGCCCTCGAGGAAGAAGGAATGGTTCGTTGAATTTTACGCCTAGATACAAGCGGCCGATCACGAGCCATTTGCACCGCGGTCGAGGAATACCCAAAAAGAAGTTGCGGGCTGTAGGTGTCTATGCCGCTCGTGACGGAGCGAAGCACCAGTTGAACGAGGATACAGACTTGCTCTAGCGCAATCTATGTAGTGACGAGTCGGGCGATGCAGCGGGCATCGCTTCGAGGGGCCAAAGCTGAACACGTCAAGAGTAGATGCCGACCAAAAAATGACCCACGCACGATAGGTCTTGGACATTTCGACGCGCAGCCACATGCATGTATGCTGGGCACATCGGCTTCAGGCCGAGAGTGTTCGAGCTGCCGTAGGCGGAGCAATGACAGATTCACAGCCATGGGTGGGCTCACTGCAGCGGCAAAGGCCTCAGCGGTCACCCAAGAGGACGGCGGCAAGTCGATTCGATGGCGAGCTAACGAGGCGACGGAGCATCTTGGCAGTGGAATCGAGAATCGTCAACAGCATCAGCCACCCCTGGGCTCAAAGAACCTCGAGACTTGACTCATCATGCACGGCCACGAGAAGCGGCTTGACCCCGCTGAGGCGTATCCAAGGGAGGATGCATGCATGCACTGCCCCGACGGAAGTCTCAGCTCCGGCGGCCTCCAGCGCCTCGCCGATGAACCTGCATCTTTCGACGACGACGGCGACGACGGGTCGCTGGAGATCTCTGCCGTCCTACTCGTCCATCCGGGCAAGAAGCTTTCCATACGTCCTGACGCAGGAAAGCGACGAGCCCTGAGGCCGAGCTACCGCCGCGGCTCGGCCAATTTCACCAACTGCCCTCGTCGCGTCTCACCTTGCCCTCGGCTCGCCCGCATTGCCTCCAATCTTCTGTAGCCCCTTCTTGTGGGCTGGCTCGCTTTGCCTCTTCGCCTCTCTTGTCGCAGTCTTCCTCGGCGTCGACGAGGTCGGTTACGACACCATGGACAGCGCATCTCCCCCTGGCTATCGATCCGTTGCCTACTTCGTCAACTGGTAGCCGCCCTTCCTAGCTTCCGACTGGCCTCTTAACCGCACCACGATGGCGCCGATGCTGATGTTGGGCCTTATCCCAGGGCCATCTACGGGCGGAAGCATCGGCCCCAGGATCTTCCTGTCGAGAATCTCACTCATGTTCTTTACGCGTTCGCCAATGTGAAGAGCGACAGCGGCGAGGTGTGAGTGCCTTCGTCCCTGCCTGGCAATCCGTCAGGGTACCGGGACACCTGCATGACAGCCCTCTTACTCCGCCGCCTTTTCCGCCAGACACTTGACCGATGGTTGGGCCGATACCGACATTCATTGGGAAGGCGACTCTTGGAACGACGTTGGCAACAACCTCTATGGCTGTCTCAAGCAGCTTAACCTCCTCAAGCGGCGTAATCGCAACCTCAAACTTCTCTTGTCCATTGGCGGATGGACGTATAGCGGCAACTTTCAGAATCCCGCCAGCACTCAGCAAGGTCGCGACGCTTTCGCCTCTACCAGCGTCGACCTTCTCAAAAACCTCGGTTTTGATGGCCTCGACATCGACTGGGAATACCCCCAGAATTCTGAGCAGGCGGCTGACTTCGTGAAGCTGCTGGTCACCGTCCGCGCCAGGCTGGACGCGTACGCGCAGGGCCTGGGCAACGGCCGGCACTTCGAGCTGACGGTCGCCTGTCCAGCTGGGCCGCAGAACTACCAAAAAATGGACATAGTTGCCATGGACAAGCTGCTGGACTTTTGGAACCTGATGGCTTATGACTATGCCGGCTCCTGGGATAATCTTTGCGGCCACCAGGCTAACCTGTACCCGAGTCAGGAACTGCCACGCTGCACTCCCTTCTCGACCGTCGCCGCCGTCGACCACTACCTGGGCTGCGGCGTTGCCCCGAACAAGCTGGTCCTGGGCATGCCCCTGTACGGGCGCGCTTTTGAAAACACAGACGGCCCAGGTCAGCCTTACCAGGGGGTCGGGGAAGGGACTTGGGAGCGTGGCGTGTACGACTACAAGACGCTGCCGCTGGAAAGCGCTCAAGTCTGTTACGACGAGCACTTGGGCGCCAGCTATTGCTACGATGCCCAGAGGCGGCGTTTCGTCTCCTACGACACGCCTCAGATGACGCGAGCCAAGGCCGACTTCATCACACGGAGGCGCCTCGGCGGTGTCATGTGGTGGGAGACGAGCGCGAACAAGTCCCACGCTGATAGCTTGATTGGAACAGCCGTCGAAGCTCTCGGCGGTCCACAGGCGTTGGCGAGGCAGGAAAACTGTCTCGATTATCCAGAGACAAAATACGACAACCTCAGGAACGGTTTTCCAAACGACAGACCGGTGGCATAACCAAGTCGTCGCCGCCGAGCCGCCGACCGTGATCATCAGTTTGAGGGTTGGCTTCGAGAAACATGGGGCTGAAGGTTCCCTGAGTATAGCCCAGTTTGACTTGCCATGATCCGCTGGGTTGTCTTTTGTTTGTTTGTTTGATTGTTGAACGTCGTGCCGGCGCTCTACACGGACCTCGAGGGTCACGTGTCGGTTGGCTCAGCCCAGAGAGGGGCTACACGCCGAGCTGGCGCCACCAGGGAGGTGACCCAGCAGTTACAGATTGAGCCTCTGAGGTTCTCTTGATTTCAAAATACGAACAGAGAGTTCCTAATTCTGGCCTTTTTCCGATGTGCTGCGGCGTAAACGATGGCCGCAGGCCGTGGGAGGTGGGAGGTGGGAGTGCGTCCCAGGTCTAGTGAGTGATGCCGGCCACGAGGGTTCGCTGGTTTGTCTTTTTTTTTTTTAATTGTTTTTCGTCGTGCCGGCACGCAACACGTGATCTTGACGATCCCGTGCCGGTTAGCTCAGCCCAGAGGGGCTACCCGACGTGAAAGCACCTCCTGACGGGGGCCAATCAGATTACAGAGGGCCCGGGCCAAAAAGGGAGCCTAGGTCCTGCGACAAAGAAAGAGAACCAAACCGAGCGAGGCTCTTCCCCTAAGCCTCCTCGGGTGACGGAGAGTTGACGTTGACAAAGGAAAAACTCGAACGCCAAAGGGAAGGGGAATCGCTGGTTTGTCTAGCGGACCCCCGTGACGGAGATGTGGGCGAAAGCCTCACAGCTGATCACGTGATTTTTCCAAGCCGACCCGCTGGACCCACCCTAACCTGCCTGGTCTGTACACGAGGAACCTGAGCCAGAAAATTTCAATGCTTTGAGAGAAAAAAACGACCCGTCGACAGGCCTGCCGGGTGAATTTGTTTTCCTTGGCGCATAGAAATTCCTGCCGCCATTGCGAGCGCGTTCTGTTCAGCTATCCCGAGCGCTGCCTTGCTTCATAGTTTTTTTTCGCTAGTTGGCTCCCTGCTCGTCCCCGGCCTCGGGCATCGTCATCGCCATGCCGCACGTCGACTACGTCCTCTTCGAGGCCCCCGTTGGCTACGCCGTCTTCAAAGTCGTCCACCAGGCCGATGCCGTGGGCCTCAGGTTAAAGGAGGTTCAGAATGCGGCAACCGATCTTTCCAAGTTTGGCAAAATGGTCAAGCTGGTCAACTTCACCCCCTTCGAGTAAGCACAAGCGCCGCACGTTGTCAAACCGGAAAGTCGAGATTGAAGGACGCTGACGGGTTGAGCGTGCGATAGCGGTCAAGCCGACGCCATCAACAACATCAACGAGGTTTCGGAGGGAATGTGCACCAATCTCCTCAAATCTGTGCTCGAACTCAACCTTCCCAAAACGGGCGGCAAGAAGAGCAAGGTGGTCCTGGGCGTCAGTGAAAAAGGTCTGGCCGGCGCCATCAAGGCTGAATTCCCCGGGCTCAAGTGCGAGACGGCCGACACATCCGAGGTGGTGGCCGATATGATTCGCGGCATCCGCTTCCACGCAGAGAAGCTCATCGACAATCTCAACACAGGCGATATTGAAAAGGCGTGCTTGGGCATGGCTCACGCCTATTCGCGGGCAAAAGTCAAGTTCAGCGCCACACGGAACGACAGCCACATCATTCAGGCCAGCGCCATAATCGACAACCAGGACAAGAGCTTGAATCAGTTTCTGATGCGTGTCCGCGAGTGGTACGGCTGGCACTTTCCTGAGCTCATCAGGATAGTTTCCGACAATCTCACCTATGCCAAACTCGTGCTCGTTATCGGAAATAAGAAGAATTTGACCGACGACAAGCTCTACGACATCGCCGCCGTCGTCGGCGAAGACAGTGCCAAGGCCCAAGCCATCATCGATGCCGCCAAGGTTTCTATGGGTACGGACCTTACCGACGATGACTTCCAGATCATGATGAGCCTTACGCGCAATGTTGTCAAGCAAGCGGAGAACCGGCGCTTAACTTCGGACTACCTCAAAAACAAAATGTCTTGCGTTGCACCTAATCTACAGGCCCTCATCGGCACCACCGTCGGCGCACGGCTCATATCGCAGGCTGGTTCTTTGAACAATCTGGCCAAAAGCCCAGCGTCGACTCTGCAGATCATGGGCGCCGAGAAAGCGCTCTTCCGTGCCCTGAAGAGCAAGAGCAATACGCCCAAATACGGCGTCATCTATCACAGCAGTTTCATCGGCAAAGCCACACCGCGCCACAAGGGCCGCATATCTCGCTATGTTGCCAACAAATGCAGCATGGCTTGCCGCATCGACAATTTCTCGACCGAACCGTCGACCCGTTTTGGCGAAGCATTCAAAGATCAGGTCAACGAGCGGCTGGAGTTTTTCGCCACTGGCAAAAAGCCCGCCAAGAACGTGGATGTCATGGTACGCACTAGCAACCCGCCGAAGTGGCTTCAGCCGTCATATAGCTAACGCGATCATAGAACGCCGTGATTGCCGGCGAGTATGATTCTGGCGCGAAGGATAGTGACGTAGAAATGGGACATGTTCCCGAGCTAGCTTCGGCGGGGAAAGAAGAGAAGAAGAAGAGCAAGAAAGATAAGAAGGACAAGGAGAAGAAAGAAAAGAAAGAGGGGAAGCCAAAAGACAAGAAACGCAAGCAGAACGTGGCCGTCAGCGATAATGCCCAAGATGGAGAGAAGAAAAAGAAGCGAAAATCGACTTCCTAGGAGGCGCCTCCAGGGGGTCATGGCTGTCCAGCTCACGCCGTTTCCTGGGTACATCGAAGAGACTAGAAGGAAATTCGCTTCGACGGAGTTAGAAGGGCCTGGCGTATGGCGTTGGAGGATTGATGTTCGGCATATATGTTGATTTCCTCTACCGAGTAGCTATTTGTTTTACTTGACAACAAATGCGCGCTGCCTGATACAACGTTCCTGCCCGGAAGCCGCCGGATGTGCTTGATGTCACATCAACACCCTTTCTGCTGCCGCCACTACATTGGCCTCAGATCCGCGCCCAAGTCGTCATA
The DNA here is from genome assembly GCA_000372705.1 of Cerataphis brasiliensis yeast-like symbiont. Classification (NCBI taxonomy): domain Eukaryota; kingdom Fungi; phylum Ascomycota; species Cerataphis brasiliensis yeast-like symbiont. The sequence goes on from KB853617.1 coordinate 26,230, forward strand.
CAAGCCCAACACCTCGCAACGGTTCCTTATTGCTTGTCGAAGACGTAAGTGAGGTGGCACCGGCCGCAGTACTGGCGGTCAGGCATGGAAGCCATGAAGACACCTGCACCGCACTGTGCAGTTTATGAATGTCAGTGAGTTCATATAGACGCCGAGCCCCGTTCAGCGGTGACGTGACGAGGTTCACTTACGGTGTCACTGGGGCACTCGCGTCGCAATCGCTCAATGTTGCCGTCCTTGTCTACCTTGTAGTACTTGAGAACGGCCAGCTTGGTCTTCTTGCGCTTGTGCTTGATCTTTTTAGGAGTGGTGTAGACCTTCTTCTTGCGCTTTTTGGCGCCACCGCGAAGGCGCAGGACGAGGTGCAGAGTGCTCTCCTTCTGGATGTTGTAGTCGCTCATGGTTCGGCCATCTTCGAGCTGCTTTCCGGCAAAGATGAGGCGCTGCTGGTCGGGGGGAATGCCCTCCTTATCCTGAATCTTGGACTTGACGTTATCGATGGTGTCAGAAGACTCCACCTCAAGGGTGATTGTCTTCCCCGTGAGGGTTTTGACGAAGATCTGCATCTTGCCTGGTCTCGAAGGTTAGACGCCCTGTCCCTGGTGCTCGAGCAGTCATGGAACCTTTCGGGGAATAGGATGAGGTGGTCATGTGGTGTCAAGTCGGCAGCACCATGTCACCGTAAAATGCGAAACATGGGGCCGGAAGAGTCGTAGGGAACGATCCGAACAGACTTGAAGGCTCATGGGAGGAGGGGGCAAAAGCGATATCTTTCAGACATACCTCGACAATAGACCTATTGCCGTCCTAAGCAATCATCAGATGTTGTTTGCCTTGTGGCGAGGGGAAATGGCGGGACGGGTCGAGTACGAAGTGGTGCACTGCTCGGAAATTTCAGAAAGAGCGGGATCACATGATCTAGGGCTCCGACAAGACCCTGCCCTGTCGGATGGGAAAAATGTGGGTGGGGCATTCTTGTCGAGATGATTCTGCAGTTCCTCGCCAGCATCAACATTTAGCACGTCCACCGCCACCGTGACGACTTCTCAACAACGACGCGCCGCCGCTAACCGCCATAATGGTCAAGAAGAGAAAGAATAAGTACGGTGGTCCCTCTTTGATTCCCACACATGGCCAGTCGCTCTCTCAACAATGCTCTCCACAGCGGTTGATGGCGACGGCGGCACGCCGCCCAGTACCTGCCTGGATGCTGATTATATTTCCTGCAGCGGCCGCAACAAGAAGGGCCGCGGTCACGTCAAGCCCATCCGCTGCAGCAACTGCTCGAGATGCACGTCCAAGGACAAGGCAATCAAGCGATTCACCATTCGCAACATGGTTGAATCTGCGGCCATCCGTACGTATTGGTTCTCGACAAGCCGGTCCGGCGGTGTCAGCACGGCGGGC
>KB853626.1:45387-64898 GCA_000372705.1 Cerataphis brasiliensis yeast-like symbiont
GGTCCAACAGCGTCGACGCCAGGGACCTTGTCCTCCTCGACCTTGTCCTCGGCCTCGGCCTCGGGATCACGGTCTGCCGCAACGTGTCAGCATGCCACGAGAGTGGAAGGGATGGGGGATTATAGCGAGCCAATTTTGGCGGGTGGAAGGAGTAGCATACAGAAGTAAAGATCGGGCATGACGTCCCAGGGGGTCTCGTGGTTGTAGATGGTACCGCGAAGGCGCAAGACCTCACGGGCAAGCAGCCACCAGATGGTGCCAATGGCGTTACGACCCTTGTTGTTGGTGGGAATAGCCACGTCCACGTACTCGGTGGGCGAATCGGTGTCACACAGAGCAATGACCGGGATGTTAACGTAGCTGGCCTCCTTGATAGCCTGAGCGTCGGTGCGCGGGTCGGTGACGACGATGAGGCGGGGCTCCTTGAATGATCGTGTGATGTAGTTGGTGAAACTTCCAGGGGTGAAGCGACCGGCGATGGAAGAGGCGCCGGTGTGTGCGGCAAACTTCAAGACGGCACGCTGGCCATAGGGGCGGGCGGAGATGACGCAAATATCGGCCGGATTGTCGACGGCAACAATAATGCGGGCCGCCAACACAATCTTCTCCCTATGAGTCAATTCAGACGATGAGCTCGTTTGCTCGGCGTCTAGCTGCCGGTCAATGCATCTCATACCAGGTCTTGCCGATGTTGATGATGTTCACGCCGTCGGCACGCGTTTTCCACAGATACGGCTCCATGTGAACCTGAAGGTTTTTGCTGCCGAGGTGGGACTGTGCAGCCAGGAGCATCTCAATGTCCTGACTGGTGGCGTTGAGAACGGGGGGCAGATTAGAGGGAGCCATCTTGATGATTCTCTTTTGTGAAAAAAAGCGCTCAAGAGGTGTGGAGGAGAGAAAGGAACGTCGCTAGTGAGTATTGCTGGTGGAAGGTCGTCGGAAGATTTTGCGACAGCTTCACTTCGAGAGGAATAAATTAGGAAAGTGTGTGCGCCGCGACAGAGCCCTGAGCTGATCTAGCCTAATTTGGACTAGCGTTGGCTATGGGCAAGGTCAAGTCGCCCGATAGGCTTACGTGAAAGTCATCCTGGCTTGTCAATGCATGTGCAGGCCGGGGAAATTTTGTCGACGACCCGGCTCGACCTCGCCGTAAGAGCGCGAGCCATGCCGCTCATCTTAGAGGCGCTGCGGCGCCTAGGAAATTTCCAGCGTATGTCGACGAATTCTTACGATCTATTGGCTACTGATGCGTACCAGTCGCTGACCATCCATAGTCTGCCGCGTCCGGCCCGCGGCCCGACATGCGACACTCGGCTTTCTCCCCGTCGTGCAAGCAGCCAGCCTCTCGCTAAAGGAGAAGAAGCGGACGGCGAAGCAGGATCCTTATCGGTGGAATCAGATGCTGCAGCGCAAAAACGCCAATCTGGAGCGTCAGAACAAGCTCCGAAAGGAGCGAAACGAAGCCTGGGGAGATCCAGTGCTGGGCAAAACGACGCCCTACATCGAATCTTTCGACTCTGCGGGGCAGAACAGCCTGAGCGCCGCAAAGAAGGATTACGACGGAAACTACATTGAGCAGCCACATACCCTTCCGACATCGCCGGGCTTGCGTAATTACTTCCTCGACGACGAGGAGCTCCAGGCTGCCATTAAGCATGCCTATGCCATGACGAAGCCCACAATCGGCGACATCGAGCTCCAGCTAGATTCCAAGACGGCTGAAGAAGAAATAAAAGCTCACGATGTGAATCATGCAAAGGCTCTTATCGTCATGGACCGAATCACCTCGCTCCAAAACGCCAGCGGCAAAGACCGCTTCCATGCCAACGTGAAGCGCATCATCAATGAGTTTGGCCGCCACAAAACCGACCCCGTTCTCAAGCCCAAGCCTCAGTCAATCAACCCAGACAAGCAGCCTAAGGTGCAGCGCGCAGGTCCAGATACGGGCAGCTCTGAGGTCCAAATTGCCATTCTGACCCTCAAGATCAGAAACCTGACCAAGTTGCTGGAGCGCCCTCCCAGGGTTGCCCTCCACGACAAGCACAATCAGAGGAGCTTGAGATTACTCGTGCACCGGCGCCAAAAGCTTCTCAAGTACATGGAAAGGAAGGAGAGGGGGAGTGAAAGATGGACCCACTTGATTGAGAAGCTGGGCCTCACACCTGCTACTTGGAAGGGGGAAATCACCTTGTGAGGGTACAGAGGCAGCCTTTCCTGTATGCCCACCATCACAAAGCCAGCAGCGGAGGACTCTGGCTCTAAATAACTCTTCCATTCCTACCGTGCGCGCCAATCGAAGTACCCTTCCGTGCAATGTCAGACCAACGACGCTATTCTATAGCAGCGCATAACCGAGTCTCCATGATGCGGTCAATTAGAAAACACTGATAAAGTTACCGATACGGTCTTTTTGATTCTGAGCAATGCATTCTGCAATCCAGGTGATGTTTCGGATTTCCTGTCCGTCAATAGTGAGCGACTGTAATTAGGGCATTCATCAAGTCGACGGGTCCGTCATGACATACCTGCTCTCTCAGCTTGACCCAGGCATATACGATCGCATAAGTAAACTGTCTGGTGAAGGCGTTCTTCGATATTTCCATCTCTTTCTGGTAGAACATGTCCTCCAGCGTCCTGCCGTCAGTAGAGCCACCGCCCATGTTCCCAGGACCTGAGGCGCCACCGACGGAGATGGCGTCGAAAAAAGTCTTGTAGTCGTGGACGCCATCGACGGCCAGACGGACTCCCTCGGCATCTTCAGCCCGTGAGAGCATCAGAGACCCTTCGGGATACAGCTTGCCAAAGTTCGGGTATAGCCTTTTACGGTCCGCCTTGCTCAGCTCAGTCCCGAAAGAGTTGAGTGTGATGTTGATTGCGCGCCGGTCGGCTTCAAACTCAAGAATTTCCGACATAACTTCGGCTGTGGGGGTCCCAGCCATGTCGGGGTGTGTGTTGACGAGCTTGTAGAAATCTTCGAGGTAGTTCTTGTAGAGTGTATTGCGCACAATTTCGATGTTGAGCTCGTCTAGGTCTTGGTGGCTGAGACTGCCCTTGAAGTACGGAGCCAGAGGCGTCTCAATTAAGACGCTGTTGTAGAGCTCCTCGATGTTGGTCGCGACGCAAAGTACAGGCATCGTCTCAAACCAGCCAAGTGGGTGGCACCGTTCTAAAAGTTCGCGTGTATCTCGCTCGTGCAGTGTTCCTGTGATGAGCAGGGCGACATTGTCGATCATGTAGCCGTAGGTGACGTAGTCCATGAAGGTCGCTAATGAGCCGACAGCATTGGCGCGGACATAACGAAACTCGGAGATGAGCTTGTCGGTCGTCTTTGAGGAGATTCTGGAGGTCGATGGGTTAGGAGGAAGCGAGGCAAGGAAGTCGCCGTAGGCCGGGCCAAGCTGCAGCTTGAGGTCTGCCAACACTGTATCAACAAGCGTCATGCTGAAGTGGGCATCGCCACATAGAAGAACATACCGTCGATGCTCTCGCATTGCGTCAAGTTGTTGTACGCAGAGCTATTGAGCAGGCTATTTCGATACCCTCGGACGATGCCTTCGACGTAGCTGTAATCCCGTCAGCGACACGTGGACATCGAACCCGGCGAAGGCCATGATAATAGCACAAACCCGTTGTTCACATTGAAAAGCAGGCCTTCCATGGCGCTCGACCGCCTTTTGGGCTAGTGCAGAGCACGGAAGTGGTTTCTTCGCGACTATTGGGGTTTTTCAGACCACTTTGCTTCCTATGCGGACGTGATGCAGTTGGTTGGCAGTTCGCTATTGACCAACTTGTCGACAAGCGCGGCCGACGAGAGGCCTCGACTGAGGCAGCACGTGAGCTGGATAGCCAGGTTGTCGCATATTACCATATACAGTGTCATATGACGTAAAACAGGACAAAAAACAGTGTCATATACTGCCGCACTACTGTACGGCATATTGGTGCACTACTGTGCCGCGTACTGTTGGCACTATCGCTCAGGTTTGCATGCAAACGCTCGCTTCTTCAACGTAGAGTTGGACCGAATGTTTCCTCTACACTATTAGAGGTCCTCTACACTAGAGGACCGGATGCCGGTCACTAATTACGATAAAGTCCCGGGTTCCAGGCTCGGAAGGCCCGATATCGAGGACCGGATAACCCGGCCTCCAAATCCGGCCTCGAGATCTGAAAGGTCAGCAGAAATTGAATTGACCATGACTGGACCAAAAATATAGAACTATCTAATAGTAAAATAGTTAGCTTGACAGCCAACACTGTAGGATTGCTCTTTACGTTGTCAATTTAACTATGTAGTTATTTACTCTGTCATTGAACACGGATCGGATATACTGTAACGCCGTGTCCGATCTTCGTTCCCATGCCGCTAGGGGGGCAAAAGCCGTGTTTGGGTGGAACCAGTCTAAAAAATGTGCGTTCGCAAAAATTGTCCGCCAACAAAATATATCGCACCGTCTGCCCTTTTATTCACGAGACGAAAGCTTGATTCCCGCAAGGCCGCGGAAGAGAGTCTCGGCCGTTCAAGATGTCCCTCTTCGTTCTTGCCGAGACGTCTGCGGGGTAAGCACTTGAACCGCTCACTCTGACGGCTCTCCCTTCCCTTTGCTTCTCGTCTGTTTTCTTCACTCGTCCTGCTGGTGCCCATTGTTGGCCACTTTTCTAAGCCCCGTGCTAACTAGCTTACAGCTATGGCCTATTCAAGGCGGCCGACAAGAAAATGTTCAAGAATTCTGATCTTGCGGCCGAATTTGGTCGTCCAGAGAAACTGATTGAAATGTGCGCACTCGCCCAATCTCTACATCCACTTGGACGCGAACGATCGTCTGACAGACCTCCAATTGCAGGTTGTCGCTTAAGAAGTTTATCAAGTTCGACAGCGCGGCTATGGCTCTCGAGGAGGCTGCATCTCTTGCCGAGGGAAAGGTTCCCACTCTGCTGGCTTCTCTCCTCGAGGACCTCCAAGCCGAGAAGAAGGCATCGCTGGCAGTAGCAGACGCCAAACTCGGAACTGCCATTTCGAATCTGCCTCAATTTAATATTTCGCCTGTCAGCGGTGCCAAAACCATGGACGTCTTTCGCGGTATTCGAGAACATCTACCGTCTCTCATCCCCGGCCTCGCCCAGGAGAACATTGATCGGATGGCTTTGGGTCTTTCCCATTCTATTTCTCGTCACAAGCTCAAGTTTTCGGTCGACAAGATTGATTCGATGATTATCCAAGCAATCCGATTACTCGACGACATGGACAAGGATCTTAACGTCTTTGCCATGCGCACCAAGGAATGGTACGGCTGGCATTTCCCAGAGCTAGCGAAGATTCTAAATGACAATATTGCCTATGCCCGTCTCATTGTCGCTGCTGGCTTTCGGACTAACATTGCCGAGACGGACCTTGCAGAAATCTTGCCAGAGGAGATAGAGGAGGCCGTCAAGAAAGCCGCTGAGATCAGTATGGGTACAGAGATAACCGACGAAGATCTCGCCAACATCAAATCCCTGGCTGAACAAGTCATTCTCTATACCGAATACCGATCCCAGCTCTCGTCATATTTGGAGAGCAGAATGCACGCCATTGCTCCGAATCTGACGGCTCTTGTAGGGTACCTGGTCGGTGCAAGGTTAATTGCACACGCGGGCTCCCTGATGAACCTGGCCAAGGCTCCTGGCTCTACCATACAGATTTTGGGGGCGGAAAAGGCGCTGTTCCGCGCTCTCAAGACGAAACACGATACTCCTAAGTACGGTATCATCTACCACTCTTCTCTCGTTGGTCAAGCTAGCGGGAAAAACAAGGGCAAAATTGCCCGTATGCTGGCGGCCAAGACAGCACTGGGTCTCCGTGTGGATGCTCTCGGCAACGACGATGACGAAGATGAGGAGCAGAAAGCCATGTTGGGAATCGGCAGCCGCCTGAAACTGGAAAACCATCTCCGGCGACTCGAGGGCAAATCACTTCTTCCTAAAACAGCGGGCGTGGCCCCGTCAGGTGAAGTCACGGCTCAGGGTCAATTCACTCTGAAGGAGACGCGAAGGTACAATCTTGAGGCTGATGGCGTGAGCAACCACGTGGCCAGTCAAGCCAATGGTGATACTTCCAAACCGGCTAGATCGCGGAAGGATAAGGAAAAGAAGGCACTGATCGAAGAAGTCGAGGATGAGGAGATGAGAGATGATCAAGTCGAAGCCACCGACGATGAAGAAAATGGCCTTTCCACTCCTGCCAAGGCCGCGAAACTTTCAAATGGCGAGTACGAGCACCTGGCCAAGCTCGCCGGATTATCGGTTGAAAGGTTTAGGCGCAAGTACGAAAGGGGCGACGTGAAGTTGACGGCAGACGGTACTCCCAAAGTTTATAGCAAGAAGGAGATGAGGAAGACGCGCAAGGCGGAAGAGACCGTCACGATTATCGAGACTGCGACGCCATCCAAAACGCCAAGCTCGGAGAAGAAGAAGAAGCGCAAACACGAGGAAGACGAAGAAGAAGCTGCGGATTCGAAGCAAGAAAAGAAGCAAAAGAAGAAAAAGCGCCACTCGGATGGTTAATAAGAAATTGCCTGAAACCGTATCTCACTTGCCAACCGAGACTCGACGCTCGGCCACAAAAGTAAAGACTTCGCACAGCCATGAGCATGGGTGCGCACAAAGTACGATACCTAGGGATCTTGAGACAGGGTTATTCTAATGGCTCTCCTGTCGTCAAGCCCGTTGCTTACCGGGCGGCGTTTACGGAGGAACGGTGTGAGGCATATGGCGCGCGAGGTTGTTTTTTTTTTTTGGCCCCTTCACTATCGCTCCGTAGATTGAGGTGGTGCCTACTCTTGCGACTTTTGTAAACTTCCCGGACAATCCCAATTTTGCAATATAAATATGATGGGAGTTTAAGCGATGCCGGTGAGTGGGTCGGTCAAGGTCAGGATGAGCCGTACCCAAAACAAGCTCTTCCCCCAAACTCGACTCACATTGAGAGCAGTAGCGACAGTTGGATAATAACACGATAACTATGTGGGCCATGATTTATTTCGAGGGGTATCACTATCATTATGTGAATAGGGGGAAAAATACCGGACAGAATCGGCCCGACGCTACTTATCAACGGGGTCGAAAACGAACATGCGAGTACGTCAGAGGTTCTCGACGAGACTTGAATTCATGGCTTGCAGTAGACCGGGATCCTGGTCTCCGGAGACATTGCGGCTACTGATGGGCTGTCCCGTCCGATTCAAGTCCGCAGCCTCGGCAGCGGTACTTAAACCCTGACTGATGCCGGGTAGGAAAATGACTTTGGCGTTGGAGGACTTGGCCATGGCTTGCATGGCCTCGAGATAGCGGATCTGCATGGCAGGCGCAGAGCTGAGAATATCGGCAGCTTGGCGCATCAACTTGGCGGATTCGACCTTTCCCAGGCATCAGCAGGACTGAATCAGCCATACCTCTACATTTAAGAAGTGTCGTACCTCAGCCTTGGCAGCAATGATCTTGCTCTCCCCGGTTCGCTTGCTCTGAGCTGCCATGGATAGGGAATCTTGAAGTTCGTGGCTGAAGACGATGTCTTTGATCAGCATGCTTTCGACCTGCACACCCCAGCCAGCGGCAACATCCTCGATAATCTCGCCAATGGACTGGGCAATCTCTTCGCGGCGCTCAATGACGTCCTGGAGAACACGGGCACCGACGACGTGGCGTAGGGTAGTTTGGGTACGTTCCACAAGGGCCATGCGAACGTTCGATACGCCAAAGGCAGCTTTGTGAGGGGCTACGATGTGGTAGTAGATGACCGACGTTAGGCGTAGGGTAACGTTATCCTTGGTCATGCAGATCTGTTCTGGAACCTCGGTTGTCTGAATCTTGACATCGATCTGGATCAGCTTCTCGCTCAAAGGATTTATCTTGACGAGACCTGGATCGACGGCCTTGTAGAAGCGGCCAAACTTGGTGACGAGGCCCACATTGCCCTGTTAGACACTCTTGTAAGGATTAGGGCAGCAGATGCAGCAGGGGACAGAGCCACAGGTGCCGAAGCATTGGCCCACGGAGTGCACTGCGAAGGGAGGGGAGGAAAGTCAGGCAACGAGGAAGGGAGGAATGGGGTGTAGGAAGAGCGGGAAGACGCACCCATGAAACCATATAGGCCATTGGAGCCGACGTCTGCGACAATTGATGCGTAGCTGCGCTGGAGGTCCTCTTTCTTGGGTGGCCGGACCGTCATTTTGGACTGCGGTTGGAAGCCGATGCCCACATCTCTTGAATCGTGGTCGCCGGCCGGGGCCTTTTGACGCACTGGCACCTCTGTGGGCCGGCATGATAGGCTGGGCGGAGGACGTTGAGGAGGCCGTTGTGGCGGTGAATGGGAAATTGACAGGGCAAGGAAGCGGGGCGTGAGGGGAAGGGGGGGTGAGGCCAAGGACTGGAAGATATAGATTGCGGGGAGAAGGCAAAAAGGGCTTGGAAGAAGAGGCTGAATCAACCCAGTTGGGGGGCAGCGGTAAGGGAGACGCAGCCTTTGGCGGTGGTACTAATGATAGAGATGGTGCTGTTGGTTTACCGGAGACTGTATTGGCGATGAGGCCCTGTTTATACTCTCAGGATGGTGTCAGGATTCGGCAGTAGCAGCCAGTGCTAAGATCAAACCTCTTACCCAAAGTAGTCGATTGTGGCTGTGAGGATGGGGCAGGCAGCAGGCTCCAAGTGCGGTGCGGGCGTGGGAGGCGAATAAACTAATATTAATTTGTTGGTCAGCATTTAAGAAGAGGCGGACAGTTAAACTTTACTCCTTGGCTCTGTGTCCACGCCAGAGGGCCCTTGAAGAAGCATTTTGTTTGTTTGATACTTTATCGCATCGGGTTCTAGCCCTGCAGCCCAGAGGAGCATGACACGTATGGAGGCAACTAGAATACAAAACCCCCAATCTGCAGCGACGCCCACGTAGTGCTCGACTTCCCTCCGCGATACACGCCAGTCCTCAGGTTAGATGGGTAGAGGAGGCGCGTACGTCCGGCGGCATAGCTGGCCGGGGCTATTAAAAGCCTCGTGACGTGCGACCGATGAACGTAGGCTGAACCCTGAGTGGCGTTGCATAGATGACGAGAGAAAGGCTCTATAGGATGTTGCCAGTCTCCACTCGAAAGAACGCCCGATGGCTATTAATATTACTGGCAAAAGTGGCCAGAAGAAGACACCGGCTGCCTTTTCCGTGAAACCTCGGACATTTCCCTTCCTGGCCTGTCTGCTCTGCTCCACAAGGGCCCCATTGAAGATTCCGTAAAATAAGTCTCACTCGGCGCCCCATCACGTGTGCATGCGATAACATACAACGGCCAGGACATGCTGACCTTCAAAGTGCCGCAAGGCATTGGCCAAGTAGAGAGCTTAAGGGCGGCCGTGAAGACCGTCGGAAAATTTGGAGGAGATGCTGGGTCCGAAGTTGTGGAAGCTGTTCGCGGAGTTTTGCGGCGGCGACGGGGGTGTTCGACGATTTCCCTCCGGGATAGGCCGTAACTGCATACACGAATCAGCCTCGCGAGGTGATTTCTGTGTCCTCCCAGGAGACAAGGGAGAAGGGGAGGAAATCTGGGCGTGAAGCGCACTCGATTCAACATCGTATGGGCTAAGCGTAGGCCGGATACCGCGGATGGGACGAGGACAGCGTCACAACGCTGTCTGCTGGGCCCCACCGGTGGCATGCCTCAGGACACTGGGCTACTACCCGCTTCCCTACAAGTTCCAAAAAAAAGCTGACCTTGAAAGCCTCGAACAGCCGCGGGACAACCTGCACGTCTTCTGCACACAGTCCCATCTGACGCTTCCCCGAGTGGCCTGCTGCAGCTTGTCGATAGCTTACCACGACGTCTGCACCCGAGACGCGTGCCAAAGTGCTGACGAGCGCCGCGCCGCGACCTTTGCTTGTCCCTACGCGATATGCCACTGTGGGTTTCGGTGCTGCAGCTTTGCCCTCGCCGGGCGCTTTACCTGACCGCCGATACAGACATCTACTTGGAAAAAAATCGTGGAACGTCTACAATGCCGACAACATCGCACGCGTCCAGCGTGATGAGGCCGCGGTCAGGGCCGCCGAGGAGGCTGAGGAGCAGCGCATGCAGGAGAGAGATTCCGAGCGCCGTCTGGCCCTGCTTCGTGGAGAGGCGCCGCCTCCTGTCGAAGACGATGCCAGACAGAAAGAAGGCTGCCACTCCACATTCCTCACAGCTAGCCCGCGCAATCGCCGTGACGACTGGACGCGTCGCAGGAGGAAGCGTCGAGGTGAGGACGATACCGACTTCGAGATGCGGTTGGCGCGGGAGGAACACGATTTGGCCAAGCATGCGTCTGGGGCATCGCACAAGCCGGTCAGCTCCGGGCCCATCGTCGATACCGCTGGCCACATCGACTTGATCGGCCGCGAGGTGGGCAACGGAGGGCGAACCGACAAAAACAAGCAGTCTGAGAAGCGTTCTAGGCAGAGGCCAGAGGCAGAATGCGAAAATCAGCTCAACATGCGCTTCTGCGATGCAGCCGGAAAACATGCACCTTCTCAGCCTTGGTACACACACGTCGACATGGAAGCCGCGACACGGGGAGCTCCGCCCACGGATGTCTGGGGAAATGGAGATGGAGGGCGGGAGCAGCGACAAGCACAACGGCTTGCCACCGACGATCCCTTGGCGCTCATGAAGAAGGGTGCGTTCAGGGTCAGAGAGCTCAAGCAGGAGCGACAAAGGCACCAACAAGAGCGAGACGAGGAGCTTCGGGCACTGCAACGAGACCACCGCGATCGAATGCGCGACAAGAGGCGGCAGGGCGAGACTTTGCGGGGATACAGATCACGATCGCCTTCTGGGCGATCGGGCCACCACGGACGGCGGCCAAGAGATCGCCACGAAGGTAGCCGAGAGTGCGGGAGTCACGGGGAGAGGCGGCGCCGGAAGCACGAGCGGTCTCGAGACCGGAGTCATTGATGGCAACTGCGGGGGACAGGTAGTGGCAAGGTTATGATGATGACGATGAGATGCCACGCAAAAGTGTCAAGTCAAGACATGATTTATCCAACAAGACGCACATCACCCATCTGTCCGGGGCAGACTTGTCTCGACCGGCCGCAGGTGTTCCTCCACCATGGCCACGAGCTGTGGCGCCTCGAGACTCTTGAGCGCCGCCTGTATCTTATCGTAGGTGCGCTCGCTGAGGCCTTGGCCGCGGTCGCAGTAGATGTCCAAGCCCTCCTTGGTAAAAAGGGTCGGGGCGAACCAAGTGACGGCCCAGCGCTCCCTAGACGCGTCGTCGTCGCCGCAAGGCTCGTCGCCATAGCCGAGAACCTCCCAGCGGCTGGAGAGGAAAAATAGCCATCCCTTGCCGCGCCAGTTCCAGGCCGCGGTGTCGCCGGGGCGCAGCTGGGTGTCATACCGGCAATGGACTTGCAGGCACGCGGCTTGCCGTCGGCCGTCGGTGCAGGCTCATACTCGACCAGGTCATCGATGCGGGCACGGCCATCGGCACAGGCGAGCAGGGCGCGGTAGGTGATGCGGACGTTGCGCGCCGACCGCCACATGGAGAGCGTTGAGTGCGTCACCGTCCATGTGCCCGTCGTCAGCCACTTCATCGACGGCGACGAGGGCCGCGCCGAGGCGGGGGCCGCCGTCGAAGACGACGACGCGTACTTGGACGGCAGGCGGAGACTCATGGCCAGCGAGGACGGGGGGTCGCCCATTGAGTGCTGCGGTCGCAGCTACGTCGTGCCGACGAGGCTGGGGGGGACGAGGAGCCGGCGGTGACGCGCGAAAGCGAGGGCCTCTAGCCGTGCTTGGGACCACCTGTGAGATGCCTGCTGTGAGATGCCTGCTGTGACGCGCTTGTACTGTTTCCTCTTTGCCTAGGTTTCCGGCCAGGACTTCTCCTACATTTCCTTCTCAGCCTCGGCTTCTGCACCCCAGCGATGTTGCAGTTCCGGCCGCGTCGGGTATCGTTGTGAAACGACAGTAGAAACTCATCGCAAGGCGGCGGACCAACTCGAATCGGAATGCATCGTGCGTCACGTGCACCTCCTGACTCATCTATCCCGTGATTTCGACGTCCAACCGCCTACACGCGTGCCGGCTTGTCTTCTCGGAGAGACAGCCTCGCCAGCACTCATGCGCTTCTCGCAGTGACGGAGTGTCTATCTAGACTCCAAAATTCTCGCTTAATGATTGATGCATTACTATGTCTACGGCCTAGGGGGAGTCGGACTACGACTTCTTTGCACCCCTCCCCCCTCTAAAGGGGTGTCGAGCCATCACAGGGTCTCGAGCGTGCCAGGGCAACGAGCGACGGGCTCTGTCCTGGCCGAAAAGAGCAATTATCTCTCTGCTCCATCATATCCGTTGCCAAAAGAAGCAATGTCTCGCCCTACACGGCAAAGCACTTGTCAACGTCCCCTAAGCCCCCTCCCCATCCTTCCTTGCACTACGAAGAAAAAAATGGATCAATTGCTATGCTCTACAAGATTTGAACGGCAAAAGAATAGGGAAAGGGGGGTACAAGGGTTCCGCCAGAAATATTTGGGGAAAAAAACACCCCCCTCCCGCTCTCCCTCTCCCTTCTTCTTCCCCTCCACCAGAACAGCCATACCCCTGTCAGTAGCCTTGCCCTGGCATCTGCCGTCTAGCGATGCGTCCCGCAGACGCAAGGAACGAGAGTACGTGCTCAGCCTTTGTCCAATCCAACATCAAGAGAGAGGTGGGTGGTGGCTCAACAGATCAACGCCCACGCGCGGGATGCAGGAACCGATGAGACGGCAATAAGTGATGGGGCGTCTAACGCAATGCACAATTGCCGCGCCAACGCCACCCTCTTCAACATCAAGTCTCAGGGCCGGGGTTAAGAGAAAAGTGGGGGGGATTCTAAAGTACACTTTGCTTTTTCATCATGACGCCGCAAACGCCATTTACTGATTGCCAATTTGGGGGAGAGTGATACGCTGCTTTTGAGGGTGCGAATGGAGAAACCTCGGGAAGTAGACGCCGTTGCCGTTTCATTGCAATCGTGAATAGATTTAAAGGAGACGCGCCGATTGTGGCCTTAGGCAGACTTGGATTTAACAGTCCGGCGACGGGTACCGCGCGCGTGCCTTGGCGTACTCCTTAGGGTGCTTGCGGGAGGCCTTGGATTGGAGCGAACTGCGCGGCAGCGGTCAGATTAGGAAAAAGGAAGGGCGTGCATATCCCAGCGCCACGAGCGCGAGGATATACTGGTAAAACAAGGGTCTGTATTGAGGCAAGACTCACGAAATCTTCTTCTGAGTCCATTCCAGATCTCCGCGCACGTCTCGCGCGTCGCGCATTCCGTCCTGAAAACGCTCGCGGGCCTTGGCGAGGCGGGCCTGAGCCTGCCTCTGCAGATCGACAAGCTCACGATGTTTTGCGTTGAGCTTTCCCGAGCTGCAAGTAGTATGTCAGCCAGTGGCGCGACCTCAAGAATGGATTGGAATTGCGGATGAGGCATGGAAAAGAGTGAGTGAAGAGACAAGAAGCGACATACGTCTGAGCCTGGACGGCCATGCTGCGGTCCAGAGGAATGGGGTTAAAGGAGTTGGCAAAGCGTTCCTGCATGTATTCCTGGAAGTCGAGGCCGCTGGCGGAAGCAGAGCTATTGTAGTCGGCAGCCGAGCCGATGTAGCTGGCCGAGGTGGCGGAGAAGCCGCTATTGCTGTAGGAGGGGACGCCGGATGCCGAGCTGATGGAATCACTGCACTCTGGCGGGGACATGGAATACTGGCTGTATGCCAGGTGCTGGGCGCCTTTGGCAATGGGGACAGCCATGGGCATGGAGTAAGGGGTGGATGAATAGCGGCCAGACATGGCGATTGGTAGAGGAAGATGTGCGAAGAAGTGTTTGAGCTGGCTGTTTGAGGAAGGGGATGGAGACGGTGATGGAGATGGTAGATGGACGATGGACCAAGAGGGTCTTGATGCAGGCGGGTAGGAGGAATGGGACGATACGGCAGGGAATGCTTGGAGAAGAACGGGGGAGAGAAGGAGGCCAAGGAAGACGAAGATGTGAATCCATTGAGGACAAAGGAGCACCTTTTATAGTTTTCCATTGCCTCTCTTTCCGCTTCACAGGCCTCGAGTGAGGCGAGGAAAAACAATACGGCAATGACGGCGAGGTAATGGGCCGGGAAACATGCTCGAAAGCGACCCCGCTCGGCTCGGGGAGAGACGAGCGCTCATGGCAAAGGGAAGGACTCGAAAAGGCGACGATGGTGGCGGGCTGCATCGCGAAAAAGAAAGGGGGGAGTGAGTCGAGGAGAGCGTGCGGCAGGGGCACAGAAGCCCTGAGGTACGAGAGGCACGGAAGGGGTATGCATAGCAGGGCGGCTGTAAGGTTGTGTTAGTACCTGTGTCTGCTGTGACTGTTTGTGAGGCGCTGATCTAGAGAAGAGGCCGAAAGCGCGTGTGCAGGATGACGTACGGGGATGGATGGTAGTGGCTGCACATCGCGGGTGTCGAAAGAGCGGTCGCTTAGTGTTTGAGGCCACACGGCAGACGACACCACCACCACCACCACCACGCCGACGATCGAATTTGCAGTGTGCGCAAGTGCAACAAACGAAGCATTACTCTCTCTGGGCGCTCCCGAGTGACAGAGTACGCGCTGAAGACAACGGCTTCAACGCGCCCACCCCTTCCTATCCCGGCCGGTTCTGTGGAGAAACGTGGGCGAAGCAAAGCCGGGAAGGAGCGGAGGAAGCTGTATGTACGGCATGAACGCGATAGGGGATAAGAAAAGTAACAAGTGCATCGCCCTCACGCTTGGCGGACGGTGGGGCAGATGGATGGACGGGCGAACCCACAATGGCCTTGGGCTGACCGATGGAAAGAAATCGAATCCAAGGTGGAGCGTCAATTGCATCCTCGCTGCTCATTCTTCGCATTCATCTGCTTCCTTTTTTTTCTTTTCTCATTTAGGTCTCACCATCGGGTCGACAGTGCCCCGCAGCAGCGCGTCGGTACGTCCGTCGGGTCAGGCAAGAGTGCAGCAGCAGGCAGGAGCAGGCTGGCATCGCTTGATGCGTTGTCACGATGGCGGCCAGACCATCTCCCGAGCATCTCCCGACGACCGGGATCGGAGGAGCGGCCACGGCGACGGGCGATGACAGCGTGTCTCACGCAGAGAATCCCCCCCCTCTCTCTGGCCTTCCATCACCCAACCTTGGCTGGCCACCGACCCTGGCTGGCCACCGACCCCCGGTCTGTCTCGGGAGAACCGGTGAGTGGCCGGAACACGTGACGCAGCCTCCGGCCCGGGTCGGGTGGCTTTCCCTGCCGCTGCTCCGGTTGCCCCGTCTTGCCCACCTAATTCAGCTACCCTAGGGCCTGCCTGCCTGCCTGCCTGCCTGCCTGTCGACATCCCCTCTTTTCCGTTTCTCGTGTTCATGTACGAAGTACTAAGTGTTATTATTCTGTGTGCTGTTCTCCGCCAACTCATCAGCCCAGCTCAGCCCAGCCCAGACTTCCGTCCAATCCCACCATCCACACCCCCCACCCCTCCACCCCGGCCCTGCAGCGCCAAATGGAGACGAGGACAACGCAGAATGCCATCCCAGGACGCATGCATTCCTAATAATGCTGCCTTTGCCATGGCTTGCTTGCTCGATCATCATTTCTATGCATCGGGCGTGTTCCCACAAATTGCCAACGGCAGGGATTATGCTCGTCATCACCTTCATCACCATCGCCAGTTTTATCGCCATCAGCATCGCTGTCATCCTCCTGTCGCCGCTCAATCATTCGACACATGCCCGTTCGGAACGCTTCGTAGCATCGCATCTGGCCATCGCACCGTACCATCCCGCCGCCGCCTCCGTGCCTCCTGGCTTTCCGGCTTACCTGCCACGGCCAAGGCAGCTCGAGTCGGATAGCCTCCTGCAAGGTAGCCAGGCCGTTATGCATGACACCCGGGCGCCGGCTTGTCTTTCTTCCGCCGTGACTCGGCCAGCTAGTTTCCAGGCAGTGTCGCCTTCGATATGCTCGACATCGTCGTCTTCGCCTACTCTCGACTCAAGCTCCATGGAGCAGCTTCATGCTCCTCACCGTCGCCACCGGTGCCACTCCCTTCTTCCCTCATCTCCTCCTTCCTGCCCCCTCCTTGCTTCGCCGTACTCCATTCCCACCTCTACATCATCTGCTCGCCATGGACTCGCTCGACGCTTCAATCCCCTACTGGCACTACAACGTGCCTGACGCCGAAAAGACGGTTGAGTGCCCGCCCTTCTTGCTTCAGCTCAGTGACAAAGACCGCCGCATCATCGGCTCGCCTGACGCCGCCTTCGCCCTGCTCTCGTGGCCGCTCGTTTGCGACATCATCGACTCGAACCGCCTTGACGCCTTCCAGCGCGTCCCCTCTGACCTGCGCCGCTACAAAGCCTTCTCCCACGCCCTTGTCAAGCGCTACGGCTCCGTCGCCGATTTCATTCTCCACGAACGCCTCCGCTGGCCAGAGCCCGTCCGGCCCCGCGGCCCGCCCTTCCGCTTTCCGGCCGACGTCAAGATTATTCACAACGACTGGCCGTACGGCCTGGATCGTCGCATCGTCCACCTCGTCGTCTGGACAAAATTCCGCTTACGCGAGGATCCGGCGACTGGCGACTTGACCGACGTCACCCGAGCCCGGATCGACACCTTTGTGTCTGCCACCTTTCGGTCTCGGCTCCCATCCGATCGGGTGAGTCGTGGCTTTTCTCCGTCTTCCAGCCGAGGTCGCAGCTCAAGTATGCCGTCGTCTTGTTGATACCCAATGCTCCACAAGGTCGTCTGGTTTAAGAACTAGTCCACGCTCAAGTCCATCCATGCCGTGGAGCATTTTCATGTCATGATCTTCGACCCAGATCCCCAATTCATACAAAACATCACTTCCGGTGATGTGCCTCTGTGTGAACGAGCAGACATGTATACATAACGCCGAAGCCGGGTGCTGGAGTCGAGCGGCCGCATTTTAACCCCTGCTGGTGGCTAATGAATCAATCAACCGTAGACTAGGTTAGGCATTTTAAATGATGGCCGGGAAAATGCCATAGGCGGCTCGTCACCCACATTGGATGGGCTCGGCGGCAATACTTTTCGCCCCGCAAAACAGAAAACAAACAACACATATTGTTTTCATCTATAACCGGGTTTTCGCGTACTCGCGCGTGCCAGGACCTCGATAGTGTTGACCCGTATCTCCACGGCCGGTGCATCGGCATAGGGCACCGCAATCGGCTTTTCCGCCGTTATCGTGAGGCTCGTACCCGACCTGTCCAGCGGCTCTAGCCGCATAGCTCGCACGTACAGGCTAACGACCTCGGCAAGACGCGCGACGAGGGCCTCGAGCGTGCCAAAGGACGAGGTGGCCAATTCCTGTCCACACATTGGGGGGGGGAAAGGGGGCTCGCGTATTCAGTGACATGTCATGTCAAGACAAGCACGGGCGGGAAGGGAGTGGGGACCGGCGCGCGGTCTATCTCACCTCAACAATTCGAGCCTCAAGGCCGGGATACGTATCGCTTCCGGTAGCGAGATTGTCGGCCTCGATGTTGACAATGACCGTCTGCCTTGCGGTGCGTTCGTTGTCGTTGAGGCCAATCAGCGTCGGCGCGCGCAGGTCATGAAGCCTCAGCGTGTAGCCGTACATGTGCGGTGCACCCGCTATGCCGGGACCGCCGCCATCATCAAGCCCACTGAAGACGCCGGTGAGGGTGAGACTGACACCATCTCCCACCAGCGACGCCTTGGGCAGATGAGCCGTCAGGGAGAGACTCCGCACAGCGCCGGCAGCGATGGCCGTGGCGAGTACGGGATCGCCGTCCGCCTTCTCTTCCTCGATCGTCATTTGCTCCCCCCACTCTTCCTCCTCCTCCTTGTCTTCCTGTTGCTGCTGCTGTCGCTCCTCCCTCGTGTCCTTTAACCAGCCGCGGCCGGTCGCATCGGCTCCAACGCCAATGTGTGCCAGCTCGCCGCCCGAAAGGTCCCGCCAGAGCAGGGCCAGGATGTCGAACAGTGACAACTCCGGCAGGCCTGCGCGTGCCTCGTTCGACCTTCCGACATTGTCGTCGTCGGGTTGGGTGCGCCAGCGGCGGACGCTGGTCCTCATGGCCTTGGCGAGGAGCCCGTAGTGCACTGTGTCGGCAGCCAGCACGTCGTGCGCCGCCGTCGACGCGAACTCTTGGTCCAGCGCCACCTCGGCCGATAGCTGCATCGGCTGCTGCCGGCCGTACCGGCCCCAGGCGTCGCTTGGCCCGCAGGCTGTCGTCTGGAGATTCCGCACTCGTACCACCGCCGGTGCTTGGTTCGCTGCCTCGCGCAGTTGCCGTCGACTGCCCGAAAAGACGCCCATGCTGGCCCGTGAGTGCTTCGGCCTCGTGGTGCTGTCGTGCGGCGTCCATGATTTCTTCGCCTTGGTAAACCGGGCCTAGTCCAAGGCGGCGGGTCGATCCACTATCGATAAGTCATCAGTTAGTCAGTACGTTGCACTTGCGGCACGTAGCAGATCTCGCACTTGCGCTCGCAAAAACTTCTTTTGAACTTCGAGCGAGACGAATACTGGCCCTGAGATAGTTAGATGGCCAAGTTGACCTGGGATGGATCGGTCCACCTTACACATCAGCTCGTGAAACAATGGTCTGTCACAAATGGCGGCAGCTGAATGAATACCTACAATACCACAATACCGCCTGTAGCCATCGGACGTTCCTGTACTTCAGCCCCTTCCCTTCCATGGGCAGCAACGCTTTTCAGGCATCTCGGCAATAATCGATGACTTGTCATGCCCGTAGCCAATGACGATACAATTTGTCCAGGAAAAGCCGAAAACCGTCGCCCACGCGGGAAAGCAAACGGTATTGTGGCACTACCTTGGCCGATAAATCAAACGGCCACCAACTGCAGCGACGTCACGTGTTGTGTAACGCGTGTAGGCAGTAACATTTGTAATCTAACAGGGCATGACTAGCCGGCACGACATTCCCTGCCTTGACGTTCGAGTTTTCCTTACAATTTGATTGGGTGGGTTGGTCCCCCTAGACTGACCACGTATCCATCTGTTTACTTGCTAGTCAAGCCCTATCTATCTAGTAGTAGTATTATTCGGACTACTCTTCTATCTATCTGTCCAGAGCCGAGCTGAAGGGCAAAAGATGCTTGATTTTGTCGGTAATTGTAGCAGGGCATCCGAGCTTGGCCGGTCGCGTCCTTACTGCGAGTCAAGTCACCTAGTCGCGGCTTGGGCACGAGAAATCTCATTGATCATGGGATAGAGCGCCCTGCCGCTCATGTCTGGCTGGTGAAAGCTGTGCAGTGCCCTGGATGAGCCAAAGTAGAGGTATTGGTTGTGGCTCTGTCAGGCAGTCAAGGAGCTACCGATGAAGACAGGCGTTAGCTTGACAGACCAGGCACTGCTCTTGGAAGCAATCGCGGAAATCTCAAAAACCGCAACCGAACTTGGAAGATTGATGAGGGATGAGGATTGAGGCACCAGATGAGAATTTTGGCATCGCCGGGGGG
>KB853630.1:450-11893 GCA_000372705.1 Cerataphis brasiliensis yeast-like symbiont
GGTTCCTACTTCTCACCGGCATCATCCGCCGTGACAGGAGTCAACAGTAATGGCATTTTAGCATGTAAGTGCAAAATTTCACGCAAGTACGGATCCAGACTGTGGTATATCACCTCCCCACCGGTGGCATGCCTCAGGGCGCTGGGCTACTAACTACTTGCCACCTTAAAAAATCCAAAAAATAGTATTCGTAGTTATACCAAGCTTTCACCTCGGGGCCTCGAAAATCTATAGTGCATAGCTTGCAGAGAGGCTCGAAAGACGCTTGACGGGCACCTAAATAATTACGTGATGACTAGAGTGGAAGTCCTAAACCAGGATAGAGTCTAATATGTAATTACTTGTGTGCCAACCTCAGTCTCCCCGTCTGTCCGCGCTCGATCCCGTCACACACAAGTGCAATACCCGTCTTCTCGCCCTTCGTGCGTTACATCATATTTCAGGACGCACAGCGCAGACAAGCCCTTGCCGCATTGTATTTGTATCTGGCACGATTCTTTGTCCCGCTCCTCGTCGTATGTCATTGTGCAATTCACACTGCGACACTTGCAACGTCCCTGGGGGTACGTGGCCCACTGGTCCTTGACGACGCATCGCGGAAATGCGGGATAAAGGCTGTTATGGTGCTCGGTGCATTCCATCAGGTCTTCGCAAAAACTGCTGGGGTTTTTATGCGACGCACACCCCAGCCCCTTTGGCGAGCAAACGCAAACGCCCGAAAATTGCGGATATAGCTTGGCCTCCTTTTGGCATAGGGCCTCCTCGTCGTCGAAACATTGGCCATACGGCACGCAGTCCTGCTTTGTCGTGCAGGGCGCGGTCAGGCACGTGCATTGCTGCTTGACGCACGAGGGATACTGTTGTAGTGAACGGGAACAGTTGTTTGCCATGTGCACGCGACAGTCTTCGGGACCCTGACTGTCACCCAGTCTACAAGGATGAAGATCTGGTCGCAGCGGTTTCAGCGTTGAGGATGGGATCTGGGACCATGTGTTGGTCGACGAGCCAGTCAACCACTCCGTGGTCGGGCTCATGGCTGTCATGCTGCTACCGGCACTGCTGTCCAGTGGATTGATCGCAAGCGGATCTTTCGTGCTGTATGAGTGGCCCGAATCTGACGACTCATCCCCAGAAATTGTGCTTGACAGTACGATAGCTAACGCATCGATTGTGCTGGCTGATGGCCTTGATGACACACCGATCGAGACAGATTTGCCTCGCTCACTTGCCGAGATCAGCGACGAGTCTTCCCAGACAGCAGTCATCCAGACACCGGTGATTGTAGACTCTCTAGAGACAGATTTTGCGGTCAAAAGCGAAGACGTGCCAACTACAGGCGATGGGTTTAGCCACTCATTGGTCGAAATGTTCGTTTTAGTCGCTGTGGCAGTCGGCCATAACCAAGACTCGACAGAGTCGCTTGCCAAAGAGGACGTGGCTTCAGAACTAAAGCAAATCCTCAGTATACTCAACACCATAGACAGCATATAAAAAAAGCCTCTTGCGTTGCTACTGACTTATTCACGTCTATGGGTGCAGAAGATGTTGCCAGTCCTGCTTGAATGAATTTGGTGAGATCGCCGTTAGCCGTGGGCCATAAAGTCAGCGCTACACCGAAGCTTGTACCGAACGAACCTTTGGCCGTCGATGCGGCGGAATTCCGAACGCTGTTGCTAGGAGATTGTGATACAGAGCTTGCAAGGTTGCCGGCGGCCCACGCCGGCGCAGCTCGGAGGTGGGCAAGCATCCAAAACAAAAGCCAGGAACGGCCCATGGCGATTACAGGAGATCGAGAGCGAAAAATGTTGTAAAACTTATCGACAGTGGGATGCGAGGAGAGACGCTGGCTGAAGAACTAGCTACTCCTCATCTCGAGGCCGTGTCTTTTTTTTCCTCGGAAAAGCAACTCTGATTCATACAGCTTCGGCGAGTGAATCACGGAAACTAGTCTTCTCTGACGTTGGTTGGCATGGGATGATGCTCTGGGGCATGACAATCACGGCCAACGCTCAGAGCCGGCTCGATTCACGCGTATAGCCGACGATCGCACCGCTCATCACGGCTGGATCGTGGTTTCTGTTGCCAAATAGCACTGCTTCCCTTCCACCCTTAGTCACCCACCAGGCAGCGGCAATCGTCGACCTCTCGACACCCATTTCGCCGTTGACCAGAATTTCCGAAAAACGACTCTTAGCAGGCGCTCTCATTCCCGCATCAGCAATCGTGTTTATGTTCTGGGCTGAGATGGTGAGCCATTCTTCGACCAGTTCAAGAGGAAGGAATGGGAGTGCATCAACCAAGGTCAGTACGAGCGCGCTCTGCTCGGAGAGCGGACTGCCATCTTGCTTCAGCCCTTCGCTTCTCGAAAATACATCGCGACTGGGACTGAGTGGCAGGGTTGAAGCAGTCGCAATTTTGGAGCAGAGCATTTCGAGTAATGTCTCGGACAAATCACTTTTGATCGCCGCAGTCGGAAAAGGGGGTGACACAATTTCCATGATAGTTTTGAAGGCTATGCGGAATTGGCGAGGCGAGATGTGACGCGGGAAGGATTCGAACAGCTTGTCAATGTACAAGGGCGCGAGTTTAATGGTAAGGAGGCTGTGTGAGGGGCACGAAAGAACAGAGAGGACAGCGCTGTGTGCCGATTCGAACATGTCGACCAGGATGGACGTCATCGGCCCCTGGTGGGATAGATGTGCTATAGCGGGTTTAATGATGAGTTTATCGCAGGCATCCGTGGAAAGAAAGAGCGGAAAATGCTCTGAAACATTGAGATAGAACAGGTCTAACACTCTCTGGAGATGGAGCGCGGGAAAGGCATTGATGACATCCATGGGCTTCGTCTCCTGGAGGAAGGCCTTACATAAGTTGGCGTCTTGTGAGAGGACGTCGATTGACATTAGGTAGCAGAATCTGTAGACCTCAAACGCATCGTTGCCGTTGCGCGATGATATGAAGAAGAGATTTCGAAGAATATGCAACGATTTGGCGGCAATACTGGGAACTATGTTCTGTGAGGTCATATCCGGGTCGAGCAGGCTGCGCGAAACGATGGACTGAAGTATGACTACAGAGCCGAAAAAGAGACTTTTCAAAACCTGCCAGAGAAGCGGCCATGTCGTCCGCAGCGTCTCGGCAGATATGCTCGTGTCCTCAATATCTGAATCGACGCTAGAGAGAGCCATCCTCTGCCAGGCATCCAGAACCTGTCCGGTGAAAATGAGCAAACTATCCTGCGCCTGCAGCACGGCAGAAGAGTCTCTAGCGTGCTGAACGGCGAAGCCAGCCAGTTTGGAGAGGGAACCCATATTAGACATCAGAGGATGCTTCTCCATGCCTCGTATAGAGTGATAAGATGGTGCGCTGACGGGCCAGTTGAGGACATGTGAGACGTCCTGGGTAGTGTCATTTCCAATCGCGAGGAGAAAACGGCCGTGACTGAAGGCCTCGTCACCCATGATGGCTGATAAAGCCAAGGGTAGAAGAGCATCCCAGTTGAAAAGCAACTTTTGCTCGTCTGAGAGTAGAGGGAAGACAAAGCTGAGAGCGGTAAGGAGGGCAGCAGAGGCCGGCGTCCCATCTTCAATCTCGTTTTCCAGCGCCAAATTGGTGGCCGTCACGACGGCATTTTCCAAGGCGTTTTTAAGTGCCCAGGAAAAAGATTGGACATTCTTGTCCTCCAAGCCGAGAAGTATGCCTGCCAGGACGAGGAGGTGCTGCCAGCGCCTCGAGCGGTCATCGACACCCTTAATCACGGCGCGCGCCCACTCGTCACACCGCAGACCACCATCCCAGCTCAGTCCTATGCGCTTCGACTTCATGACATGATTTTCGCGCACGTGAGAGGCCGCCGTATGAAACAGGCTTATAACACGCTGGGCAGTTTGCGACCCCTGGGAATATCGCCAAATGACAGGCGCGGTGAGCAGCTGCGAAGTTAGGAGGCTAAGATTGAGCGGGTTGGAGAGCCGTGTAAGCAGGTGTGCCGACGTAGCGATGATCTGGTCGGCTTCGGCAACATCGTGAGCGTCTTCGAGGCGCTGTAGCAACGAGTTCAGAAGCCGGTCGGCTGGCATTTTTGCGAAAAAGCTGAAGACCGATGACGATTGAGCAAACGATGGGAAGCGAGTAGAGCCACTGAGCTGTTAGCCAATCACAGCGTGCATTAAGGTAGGGTTGAAAGCCGAGGTTCACAAAATGACGTCGTCTGAGTCAGCTCGGCCACAGCTGTGTGTTTGCTGTCATCCATATCCATTCCGCAGTGTTAGTTGGCAACCCAGCGAGATTCAGCAAAAACTGATAGAAGCTAGGACATCGGAGCCACAACAACAGCGAGAAGGCGCTTGCCTGCGGGCCTCGCCCGCGAGCGCGGACACGCGGACGGATACAGACGTGGCGCGAGGCGTCGCATACAGTCTCATCGCACCCACCAAAGTGCGCCATGGTGCCTCCGTCTCCAAACCATCCTCCCCAGGACTACAAGACACCGCCGTTCCCGTCGCTCAGCATTCCCATACTCGCAGACCGTACACCGCAGCGCATTTACACGCTCTATTATATCGAAGACGCTTGGCGCTTCACCCTTTTCTGGACGCTCATCACCTATGCCGTCTTCCACCTGACCGCCGCGCTCGTGGCCGTCTCCACGCATAGCTGGAAGCCTTCGTCGTGGAAATTCCTATCTGCCGTACCCATCGTATATCTCGTCATTGCGGGGCTTGAGGCCGTCGTTTCTGGCAGTGTTGTGGGCTTGGTGTTGGTCGACCTGCTTGCATTTGGCCTTCTATGGACCCGTCGCTGATTTGCATTCGAAATCTACAGACTAGGCGCCGTCTATAAGGCCGGATACTACGAGATGAATACCTGGATTCCATTTACATGGGGACTCAGCAACGTCTTGATCCTCGTCATATCGTCCTTTTCGATGCAAGGTGGCCTATGTGGGAGGGAGCAACTACCGCATCATCGTCAGCGAAGATAGCCGGAGCCAGTGGACCCCCGCAGACGCCCATAGAGTCATCAAGATCCTGCATCACACCTCGAACCTCTAATGGCGTCGTGAGGAAATTTCTGCTCATCTTAATTATCCTCCGGGCTCGGATGTCGGGTTGAGTAATGGGCAAGATTGCAAAAAACCAGATGAGGCCGAGGATGCGCTTCAGCAAGCCATAGGCCAACCATTACTTACTTTGCATCTCGAATCGGAACGGAGACTAATTAATAATGTAATGCGCACGGAACATCGATGTTGGTCAGAAGGAGTGTTGGACGGTTGCTTGCAGACTTTGTTTAGGGCACTTGAGGTATCCCTCGATAGGTACAGTGGGTGCACAAAAAAAACGCCTATTAATCCACATCGCGTTTTGCGCCCAACGCGTCTCCCGGGTCAATACCTCCTCCTTCCAATCCCAATTTCGGCTGCTACGATGGCGTCAGAAACTCCTAAAAAGCACTGGTCACCTCATAAAAGAACGAGGATTGTAAAGGCGTTCGATTTAGGGCTATCCGCAGGCGCGATTGCTGCGAAAGAGGGACTTTCGCCGCAAGCCGTGTACGGTGTAAGGTACGGGGTGGTTGAACACTATCGAAAGCAAAAGTCCGCTCAATCTTTGCCCGGCCAAGGAAGGCGTGAGATCCCAAAAGACCACCATAAAATATATTTATTTCGATGCATCAGAAAAGGCACTTTTATCTCGTACCGAAAAATTATCGAAGAAGTAGGCCTAGAGTGCTCTATCTCGACTTCACGCCGGTACCTCCACGACCACGGCGTCAAACGTTACCGAGCAGTACTCCGACGGCCAAAAGGAGATTGAAATGGGCCAAAAATTACGTCGATAAACCAGCTTTCTTTTGGTATAGTTGGATCGTCTCGGACGAGACGCCTATGATG
This sequence comes from Cerataphis brasiliensis yeast-like symbiont, assembly GCA_000372705.1. Lineage (NCBI taxonomy): Eukaryota > Fungi > Ascomycota > Cerataphis brasiliensis yeast-like symbiont. The sequence goes on from KB853630.1 coordinate 6,347, forward strand.
CGTGGCGAGGATAAAAAGTCGAAGTGGGTTTTTGCATGCGTGTAAGTCGAGACGCCCGATCTTTAAATTACTCTCCTAAGTGCAATAGCTGGAGAGATTAGCTCGCGATCACGTCCATGGAAGAGAAAAGCCTAGCCGTCATTCCCAGATGTTTTGGACCGCCTTTGCCTTAAATCGGCGGACTTCTCTCGCAGTGTTGCCCGGAGATCCGGATGCCAAACGGGGTGGCGTGACGGGGCGCATCATACAACAATGCCTCGAGGAGCATTTGCCGACTATAGCGGAGCCGGGCTTTACATTCGTGCAAGATAACGCTCCTGTGCATAGCGCCGGAGTTGTGCAATCCTAGCTCTCAGAATTCGCCGAAGAAAACGGGGTGCAGCTCGTAGACTGGCCGCCTTACTCGTCCGACTTAATCCCTATCGAAAATATATAGAAGCTGCTGAAGAGAAATATTATAGGAATATTTGCCCTGGATCTCCGACCTCCTTGCTATTGACGAGGCAAAGGAGAAGCCATGGACTGCAGCGTTTATTGGATGGGAGCGCCTTGAAGAAGACGTGTTGAGGAGCTTTGTAGAATTGATGCCTCGGCGCGTTGCGGCTGTTGTGGCTGCGCGAGGTTGATATACGCAGTACTTAAAATACCTCAAAAATGGGCCTTCTTTCGCGCTTTGAAGTTGGTACGTGTAGGGTACTAAATTTGCCAAAATCGGGATTAGGCGTTTATTTTGGAAAGGTAGTTGTCAAGTACGACGTGCCTAAAATACTTTGTGCTTCACTAATACGCTACCTTGATCAGGAGGCTCCTAGCACACTCTTGAAGTATTAGCAGGCCGCCTTAAGTTACTTTTAGTGTTCGTCATCCCCGCTTCGACCTACGAATATATAATCGACCGGCCGGTCATTTCATATCCGCCTGTGCCCATCGCGAACTCCTGGCGGCATTAGCTGGTCCTCCGGTTGCTACCAGCGCAATCTATCTTCGCCGCCATGCCCGCATCTCGCAGGCTCGAGATAACGAAGCGAAGCCGCACAGAGGCGCAAACAAGCCCATCTGCACGCCCTCCGAACGCAGAGACCGCGCCTTGAACGGGCGACTCTCGCGTATAGCGCCCATGGCAGATCGCCGGCCTCCCACGGATCTACGGCGGCGCAAAGCCGAGCCTTTCCAACACCGTGTGGACGTTACAACTGCCTTTAGCGCCGGCCCTTCGCCCCTTGAGCTCTTCCCCGGCCAGCCCAAGTCGCTGTCGGGCATCGCGCTTCGCGCCTTTGGACTGGGCTTCGTCGTGGCTTCCAGTTCGCTCGCCGTCGCGGGCATCGTGTGCTTCACCAACAGCCTGCTCTGGCGGCTTCCCTTCTTCCTGCTCGCCCTTTCTGTTTTCCACTTCCTCGAGTTCTGGACGATGGCAAGGCGCAATACGCTCGTCGCCAGCACCGACAGTTTCCTCCTCACCGCAAACTGGCCCTCATACGCTATCGCCCACGTCGCCGCCATTTTCGAATGCAGCCTTGCCGGAATCTTCTTCCCGAGCCGTGCCTGGGCGCCTCTTCACTCGGGGCCTTTGTTCCTAGCCGCCGGCCTCGCCATGGTCTTGATCGGCCAGGCCGTCCGTACCGCTGCCATGCTAGAGGCTGGCACCAGCTTCAACCACCAGGTGCAGACGAACAAGGCCGAGTCCCACAGGCTTGTCACATCTGGTATCTATGGCTTGATGAGACATCCTAGCTACTTTGGCTTCTTCTACTGGAGTCTTGGCACGCAGCTCGTCCTCGGCAACGTCGTCTGCTTCTGCGCCTATGCCATTGTGCTGTGGAGCTTTTTCCACAGACGTATCAAGGGCGAGGAATCGAAACTTGTCGAGTTCTTCCAAAAAGGCTACCTTGAGTACCGTAACAGGGTGGGCACCAGGATGCCCTTCATACCGTGATAGATGCTGCAGATGCATGCAAAGGAGACTGGATTGGACGGCGCAAGTTGTCACGCAAACCCCACACGGTTTAAACAGGCAGACAGCCTAGAGGGCTTGCCAAGCTGCTTATGAATCGATGATTTTATATTTTGGCGATAAAGGAAAACCCTGCACCCCAACTCCGCAGCCCGCCGTCAAATTGATGCAGCGATGCTTCTCCGGTCGTCAGCCGCTTGTATTTTGCACCTGCATACTAACGCTCCCGTATTTAGCCTGCCAGGCGTAAAAGTACATCAAAGCGGCAAATGGTTGGCCGAAGATAGTGAATGAAACCCAGAAAATAATGTTGCCCATAAGCTTGCCGCCCTGGCCGAGCTTCATCTTCTCCATGGGTGCGGTTAGGATGATGAGGGGAAGCTGGAGGAACATGCCCAGGAATGCGATGCCTGTCGACAAAAAAAGAGGTCAGTAAGCAGTCGCATGCGGCAAAAGACGAGCAAACGGACCAATAATATTGTGCGTCGGGATGCCGACGAGAATCTCATGAAGAATGGCCGAGGCGAAGAAGACAACGCAGCTGGCCGTCATGGGGCTCCAGCCACGACCGATCAAGGGCATGTAGACGTGGCGCTTGAAGTAGGTATAGACAGGCTTGTTCCAGGTCCGCCAATAGGCCCCAAGGCTCTCGCTGTTCCACCAATCGTCGTAGAAGGCGCGGTCGCCGAAGCGCAGAAGCTCGGCAAGGGCATTGAGAAATGACTGAAAGAGGGCGAAGAAGCCGGCAAGCCAGATGATGAGCGAGATGGTAGACAGTTTCAACAGGCGCTCCAAGATGGAAGGCACATCTAGCGAAGCGATCTTATCGAGCGAGTTGAGGAGTACGGGCGCGGCGTACTGGAAGCTGGCGAACCAGATGAAGGCGCTCAGGGAACAGACCTCGGCCAGTCTCTTGGCCACAAACAGCCATCTCACCCGATCGGTGCGGGGATATACAGGCTGGTAGACGAGAGTCGGGGCCCACCAGAAGTAGACAAGGTTGCGGATGGTGATATTCTGCGGGTAAGGACATTGCGCGTACAGCGGCGGCACAGGCTCGCCCTGGACCGGATGCAGATAGGCGTGGCGTAGGTCGCGGTTGGTCAAGGCATACGACGCCGTCTTGAGCCACACGACGATGGCGTGCATTTCCGTCAGGGTGCCGATGAGTGGGTGGTGAATGCAGAAGTAGACGACGACCGAGGTGATAGCCAGAGCCAACGTGATGTTGATGCCGTGTAACCAGGCCATGGTGACCCAGGTAGCGTGAAAGCTATCGCCTTTCAGCTCGGTCGTAGCGTCCTTGGTGTGCTGGCTCAATCCCAGCAGCGCCTTCTTGGCGGCCGCGCGCTCGATGAGATAGGCGGCGACGAGATGGCAGGGGATGAGAAAGTAAAGCAAGGCGCCCAGGGCTAGGTCCTTCCGGCTGTAGGCGTGACACTTGAAGCAGATCAAAACACCATACTGCCAGGGCAGTAAGCAAGACGACCATCAAGCGCGTTAGGGTCATGGGACGCGCCTTTTGCATGTTTTCAATCACCAAACGCAGGTTTCCGACCACTGGCCCTCGTCAGCCGCGAGCATGCGCAGAAGGGGTAGCAGCAGCGGCGGCGTCGTCACCGGCTAGCTTACCCAGCACGATGACCATAAGGTTGCGAAAACCAAGAAAGCTGGGTGTCGCGTCTGAATCGTGGCTCAGGCAAGACGGCCGCGTCTGTGAATGAACGGCCGTCACATGGCGATATTTCTTCTGCGGCAGCGCCTTGAGTCGGTCGGCCGTCGTGCCATTGGCCGGCTCGACGCCGGTCAGCGTCTTTTTGACGGAACGTTGCGTGGGCTCGCTTGTAGAAGCCTCGATGCTTGTCGTCGTCGCCATCTTCATGATGCCGTGTGCTTGAGGAGGCCGTCGAGAGCGACGCGCGCAACGAAAACGAGGAGGACGAGATGGAAGGTGGGACGGGAGGAAGGCCGACGGCAGTCGTCGTGATGAACGTGGGCCGTTGGCCGATCTGTCGCTCCTCTGCGCCGGACGCTCTGTATCGACGTTGACAGCGAACAAAAACAGCAAAGACCAGGTCAACAAACAGTTATACTCCAAGGGAGATCTATGGAGTGACAGCCGCTTGTTGCCTCGGCCAGATCTCGATGCCCGCCAGCGTTGACAGATGGAGGCAAAGGCTCGAGAGCGCGCGAGCGCGCGAGGGAGCGGGAGGCAGAAGAGAGATAGAGAAGACAAGTAGACAATCAACAAAAGGATGGAGACTCTTTGGGCTAGAGAACAATCAGAGGCAAAGGAAACAATTGAAGGCTACAAAAGCGAATATCCACCGTCTCCAGCAAGAATGTAACTAGCCGCCTCTGGGCTCTAAACCCACTCAGGCTGTAACTGTCGTCGCTCCGATGGGTCGCAGGGATAAAATTGCTGAGAGGCAAGATTGAAGTGGAGAAATTGGCGGAGCACGTCATTGGGCATCGTGGTCGTGTAATTGAGCCGGTTCCAAGCACCTGAATCGGCTGGTTGGCGAGATCTGTTGCATCATCTGGAGAGGCATCCTGAATTATCTACTATTAACCAACCAATCCAATCCGGCCCTCCTGTCCACCATGGCCTGGCCCGCCCGAATGGCCGAGCCCCACCAGAGAAATCGGCCCACAGATCGCCTTGCATGAAAGACAAATCGACATATAATCACGTGACATGAACACAACCTCACAACAAATTGTGGCTTCTTCATGGATTCGTCTACGACAACCCTCCCCCGAACACATTTTCAGCTTCCCGCAGCTGTTAGCTTTCAATAGAGTCAGTATGCTATGCACCATACTACACTAACTCGCCACAACTCCGCGAAGCCAACTGTTTCACCGGTCCGACTGCGCCGTAAGGCATTGCTCGCGAACCAAACCTCGCCAGGTTTTCTCCTGCGGGAGTTTGCCCTGGCTTTCCACGATTCTTCTTACGACGGCTTGCTGTCGTCGGACACGCCAGAGCTGGGAGAGGGGGCCAACCCAGGCTTAGGAGCGAGTGGAGGAGAATTCCGGTTGGAAACATGGCGAAGAGGGAGCGGCGGAAGCCCCAAATATTCGCCCACCCATAAATGGTGCTGCGGACAGGGTCGATCTGAATTGACGGGCCCGAATCCTTCCCCAAACTGTTCGGCACCCAGCCGGTTGAACTGGGGGACGCGGTTAGCGCGTGCCCCCGTGTCGTTTGCTCTTTTGGGATGACGCACGCTGGTTTCACGCGATGCATGACGTAAGATATCAACAAAGGCTCAAAAGTGTGAGACAGCCAAACGCGCTGGCGAATGCGTAAATTTGCTGATATGAAAATCAGGACCATTACAAGTACTCGCAATGGTATTTAAAACATCGCATCTAGTGAATATGAAGCCGAAGATAGTCACTCTTTTTCCATTGTTGCGCGCAAAAATGCTACTCCAAGGCGGGGCGACTATGTGCCTAACTGCACATTACCAGGCTTCTCGATGGATCCATTGCCCAGTCTGGTGGAGCCTGAAGCAACGAATTACATGGATTCGCATCGCAATGCTTCCTCCGGGTCATGCATACTGCTGAACTCGTCATCGTCATCG
>KB853630.1:26081-37271 GCA_000372705.1 Cerataphis brasiliensis yeast-like symbiont
TCGAGAGCCGGCGAGCTGCGCTGGAAAAAATGCTGAACAAAATTGCGTCGCATTCAACGCTGCAGCATGATGCGGACCTCAAACTTTTTCTAGAAAGCGAAGCTTTCAATGTCGACGTCAAACACAAGGAAAGGAGAGATCCTTTACCTCCTGAGAATAAAGGTGTTCTTGGCTCGCTGGGAATCAATGTGGGAGGCGGTAACAAATTTGTGGAGCAGGACGACTGGTTCCATGATCGAAAAGTCTATCTCGACGCTCTCGAGAATCAGCTGCGTGGTTTGCTTAAAGCGATGGACGTCATGGTGAATCAGCGCAAGCTTATGGCCGAGGCCGCAGCAGAGTTTTCCGCTTCTTTGCACGCACTGTCCACAGTTGAGCTGTCACCCTCGCTTTCTGGGCCTCTCGACGCCCTTTCCGAGCTTCAACTCACCATCCGCGACGTGTACGACCGCCAGGCTCAGCAAGATGTCTTAACATTCGGCATCATAATCGAAGAGTACATCCGCCTCATTGGGTCCATCAAGCAAGCCTTTGGCCAGCGCCAAAAGGGCTTTTACGCTTGGCACTCGGCGGAATCCGAGCTTCACAAAAAAAAGGCGACGCAAGATAAGCTGCTACGGCAGGGAAAAAGCCAGCAGGACCGACTAAACCAGGTCAATGCTGAAGTTGGCGAGGCAGAGAAGAAAGTACGCCAAGCGAGGCTTCTCTTCGAAGAGATGGGCCGTTCTATCCGGTCTGAACTCGATCGCTTCGAAAAGGAAAAGGTCGAGGATTTCAAGAACGGAGTTGAGACGTTCCTCGAGAGCGCCGTTGAGGCACAAAAGGAGGTAAATTCGCCTTGCTCCCCGACCCTGAAGTTCGAGACCTGGTAGATGTTCTGTACTGACGGGATACCGCCTAGCTTATCGAGAAGTGGGAGACATTCCTGATGCAACTAGATGCTGAAGACGACGAGTCCGTCTTTTACAGGCCACCTGTGTTTCAACAACAGATCAAGCCGTCTGGGGACACTGCAATCGATCGCGCAAGAGCTAACATGAATGATGACTCGGATTGAGGTAGTCAATTGTATGTGCCCAGGCGCAGGTATCGGCTAGCCGAAGCACATTCGTAACATGTATTACGACCGTGTACGACGGGCAAACGTCGTTTGATTCGAATGTTCAAATCTGCGACGATACTGCGTCATGCATGATGTCTTGCTTTACATGGACCACAAAGATTCTTTCAACGCCGAGGCTCAACACAAGTGCTCAGGGATGTCGAACACCAATCAGGCCAAATCCCTCACTTCTTCTTGGCAGGTGCTTCAGTTGACTCTTTGAAGGCTGATGAACCATGGGTCGCGTATTGGGAGAAAAGCTCAGAAAAATTGTCGGTGGCGCTTTCGGTACCATCTTGATCACCTCCGACACCGAGAGCATCAAAACTGTACCCGAAGCGTTGACGGAAAGCAGCCAATTTTCCCGCTTCATCGAGCTCGACGTTACGTAGGGACCTATTACTGGGTTGCCACATCAAGGCGTTCCTCGTATCCTTGGCAGGACGGTAGATGGCTGCAGGGGACGTGGTGCGCATCGTGTAAGCGGAGCCATCGGAGAGCTGGACGAGCTGGGTGAAAACGTAAGGGCGACGAGGACGTGCGATGAAGTTTGCATGGCGGATCTGTTGACCGATTGCGAACTTTGATGTAGATGCGTGTGCTGTATTGTTGAACGAGAGTGCAGAGGCCAATGCTTTGACAGTGGTTCGGGACGGCGCGAGGACTGTAAAGAAACGAAGATAGCTTTTCATCCTCAAAATTCGGAGCTATAAGCACAGATTTCGACTTTGCAGCAAATAAATCGGTGGTTTAGGAGAGAATGGGGGAAGAAAGCAGAGTAAGCGTCACAGTCCCTGCTCGCAAAGACCTCACGAAGAATGCTGATAACTTATCGATAACATGTCACTATTAGCTTCTAAAGGAATTTTCAGCCTTCAACCTTCGTTCATTGCTAATCCCTCCCCCTAGTCAGCCAACCGCAGCTCCACCACTCGCTTCCGCTTCGGTTCTCTCAATCAACTCAACTCACCTCTCAAATTGATGGCAATGTTTCGAACAGTGCCATGAGAAGCCTGAGGGCTATATGCAATGCATCGCCTAAGACATTGCGGAGACATGGGAAGGCTTCGGACAAGGCAGCTCGTCACGGATGTAAACACGGTTCACGGCATCTACGATAGCTCTCTCGGAACTTTCAGGTCTGCTTCTCAACTTGCAAGATTGAAATACATGCCATATGTGGCACAGTCCCCGCCAGGATGGAAGCAGACTTTTTCCAGACGAGATCTCTTTTCACAACCCCGTTGGTGTTACGAGTCATGGATACTGGCAATAGCGCGTGCCTTCCGGCCATTGAGAAGCTCGTTGAAGAGGTCGATATTCTGCACACCTCCGTCCCGGTCACCGACTGTGGATGGCGGCACAAAAGTGCCCCTATCGGAACAAGTCCGCTCCGTTTTGCGCCTGCTTGTCAATCCCGTTGTCGTCTGCACGTCGACTCATGACACAGAGCCACGTGCCATGACCATGTCATCGTTCACATCGCTCTCTCTGACACCTACACCTCTCATCACATTCAATGTAGCGACACCAAGCCGGACACTGGACGCCATCGTGTCGAGTCGCGAGTTCAATATTCACATCCTGTGTGGGAGCTCAGCTGGCGCAGCCATCGCCGAGCATTTCACTCGGGGTAACGCTGATGGCGTGTTTAGAAGGCCACAGGGCACGGCAATCTCCGGAAACAATGGGTCTCCTCTGCTGAGCGGAGACGGAGTTTTACGCGTGTTGCACTGCAGGCTATTCCAGGAGGGGTTTCAAGATGGCGTAGCAAAAATCAGGGACCACGTGGTTGTTGTAGGCGAAGTTCTCCAGATAAGCCCAGGTAACAGTTCTGCAGATGTAGGATTGACCTACGCAAACCGAAGGTATAGGCGAGCCGGTAGTATGGTAGACGAAGGGCGGAGACGGTAATGTTGTGATGTGGGCGATTATGAGAATGATCTAACACCCCACAGAAACTACTTAATTATACGTGAACATCATGGCGCCTTGTACAGCCCCTGTCAAAAAGCCTGGTGACAACCACACCTTTTCGGGTCGCGATACGCGCTTTCCACAATGCATTGCGAGACACCTTTCAAACTGCTCTTAAATCATACAATGGCATCGGAATCTAGAAATTTTGGTACCGTTATCTCGGGAAATCGCAGATCTAACAGAAGAATTTCTCACGGCCATGGTAGCTGCCGTGAAAGCGGACCGCGTGCAGAGCGATGTCGCAACCGATTTTGGCGTCTCGAGACAGTCAGTGTCGCGACTACTTCAACGGCTCAAAGAACACGGCAGCCTTGACCGTAGCCCTCGATCAAGACTGCCTAAGATTCTCTCGCCCAGAGACTTGCGTGCTGTCACTCGAAAAATCCGTATCGATCGGCAGGTCTCAACCAGGAACCTCATCAATTCGATTCCTTCGAAAGTCAGCTGTCGGACGCTACATGACGCTTTGGGCGACGATTTATTCCGCAATTAAAAAGCTAGGAAAAAGATTCCGTTATCGCCAGAAAAAGTGGCTTCTAGGCTATCGTTTGCTACCCTTTGGTTGGACGACGAGGCCGAACTGATGCGCGTAGGTAAGAGTGTTTAAGGTGCCCTTATCAGGCACCTCGACTTGTACGAACGGTCCGAGCAGACTATCTTTTCGGATGAGTGTTTTGTCCAGAACTATGCCTCCAGTCCGTGCCAGTAGGTCTGGAAGCATTCTTGGGAGGCCTATGATCCCAAATTCGTCAACACAAAGGTCCACGTTCGGCCTGATATCTCGATAATGGTCTGGGCAGGCATTTGGATAGGCGGTAAAACCGACCTGATCATCATGACGAGAGGCGTCGAGGCCAGGAACCGAGGTTTCACAACAAGCAGCTATTTACAGGCATTAAAAGAAGGCCTGCTTCCTAGGTACGACGGCACACGTCGTTTTTAGCAAGATAACACTCCTATCCACACTGAAAGCCGGGTTGAAGGTTGGCTCCTATCTCAGGGGATTTCTTTGATTGACTAGCCAACTTATAGCCCGGATCTCAACTCAATCGAACACGTTTGAAACGTTCTAGGATACGATCTTCATAAAGTGTTCCCGGAACATTCAAACTTACGCAAAAATGGGACGGATATCGCAGAGTTCAACGAAGGATACGGAAGGCGTAGGCAGCTATCTCGCAAGACGAGATTTCGGGGCCAGCACAGTCACTCCCTCGCAGTTTGGGCGCGGCACAAGATGCGGGGGGCTGGTATACAAAGTATTCGAGAGCAGGCTACGGGCTTTCTGAAAATATAATCAGTTGCTTGATAGTTAGCTATTTTACCGGATTTATTACTGCGGGATGTTGTTGATACTTTATTGTATTGGGTTCTAGCCCTGCACTCCAGAGGAGCATGACACGTATGGAGGCAACTAGAATACAAGACCCCCAATCTGCAGCGACGCCCACTTAGTGCCCGACTTCCGTCCGCGATATTACACGCCAGTCCTCATGTTAGATGGATAGAGGCGCATTTTTATTATTGCGGGTTGAATTGACGTGACAAGAATGTTGATATGGTCTAGGCTTGGGATGTCACCAGGTTTTTTTCACCCCGCTGTACGAAATAGGTATTAATCAAAGCTCGGGATGGCTCATACAGTTAGATATTCTGAGCTTGAAACTGTGCAGGCTGCCATCGCAACCACAGCTGCAACGCGACAGCCTTGCGCTTCAGCACGATATGAGTGCCTTATTCGGCCTCGCCGGCGCGGCAAGCTTTCAATCAATACGCTGCAGTAAAAGAAGTATCCTCATCTGTATGCCGATAACCCGCGATAGAAGAGCCTAGAATACCTCTAAGTATCTGAAGTTTTCCCTGCCATCCCTATTATTAGTGGAGGTATCAATGCTCAAGGTACCCATTTAGTTGCAAGGTAACTAATAGTCACCGTACTTCGTTGTACCTGGCGCGCAGCCGCGGTGCTCTAGAATGCTCCATAAGGCTCTAGCATAGGCCATAAGCCAATCAGCGTGGGGCACAATTGTTGCTGTGGAAAAGGCACAAGCCATAGAATCTCATGGAATCTCGACCTGCAAACGAGAAAACACAGCTCTTTATTAAGTAGGCTGGTTTCCTCTTCACCCCTCGACGGAAAACTTTTCCCTCTCAAATCCTTTTCGCCTCCGTCGTGTCTCGTCTCATCCCCAACAATCCTTCATTCAAAAAGCCAAGCAAAAACTGCTGAGCCTTACTTTCCACTTGCATCTTCATTTCGTCTTCAATCGGTAAGTGATGTGCTCGACACATCTTCCTCGCCCTCCAGTCTCACTTCAGCTGCAAAGATTCTTGAGATATAGCAGCATCATCTGAATTCTATAACGTTGACCGAATGCGCATCCTTTTTCCCCATCTACAGTACCCTACAGTCCCCAGCCCAATCAGCCGTGACCCTGCAACATCTGCAATGCTGTCTTGCCGAAAAATCTTCGATTAAACTGAGTTGCTAACGACCTGCTACCCTTGTTCTCAAGGCTGTTTCGCCGGAAGCAGTTGCAATGGCCGAAACTTTCGAGTTCCAGGCTGAGATTTCTCAGCTACTGTCCCTCATCATTAACACTGTCTATTCCAACAAGGAGATCTTCTTACGAGAACTCATTTCCAATGCTTCCGATGCCGAGGACAAAATCCGCTACAAGGCTCTGTCTGATCCAAGCCAGCTTGACTCTGGCAAGGACTTACGCATCGACATCATCCCTGATAAAGAAAACAAGACGTTGACGATTCGCGATACTGGTATTGGCATGACTAAGGCTGATCTAGTTAACAATTTAGGCACAATTGCTCGGTCTGGTACCAAACAATTCATGGAGGCTCTGACTGCTGGCGCCGATGTATCGATGATCGGCCAGTTCGGTGTCGGTTTCTACTCTGCTTACCTGGTAGCTGACCGTGTACGCGTCATCTCCAAGCACAACGATGATGAACAATACATATGGGAATCCAGTGCCGGCGGCACCTTTAGCATCACCGCCGACACCGAAGGTCCACAGCTTGGTCGTGGTACTGCCATCGTTCTACATCTCAAGGATGAGCAGTCTGACTACTTGAACGAGAGCAAGATTAAGGAGGTTGTCAAGAAACATTCCGAATTTATTTCATATCCAATCTACCTCCATGTGAAGAAGGAGGTCGAGACTGAGGTGCCTGATGAAGAGGCCGGGGAAGAGTCCAAGGAAGAAGGCGACGACAAGAAGCCCCGGATTGAGGAGGTTGACGACGAAGACGAAGAGAAATACAAGGAGAAAAAGAAAAGGACGAAGAAGATTAAGGAGACCAAGATCGAGGAGGAAGAATTAAACAAACAGAAGCCGATTTGGACCCGCAATCCTCAGGATATTACCCAAGAGGAGTATGCCTCTTTTTACAAGTCTCTTTCGAATGACTGGGAAGACCACCTCGCCGTCAAACACTTCTCTGTTGAGGGACAGCTAGAATTCCGCGCCATTCTCTTCGTCCCCAAGCGTGCGCCGTTCGATTTGTTCGAGACCAAGAAGACGAAAAACAATATCAAGCTCTATGTTCGTCGCGTGTTCATCACTGATGATGCCACCGACCTCATCCCCGAGTGGCTTGGCTTCATCAAGGGTGTTGTCGACTCTGAGGACCTACCTCTCAACTTGTCTCGCGAGACTCTGCAGCAGAACAAGATCATGAAGGTGATTAAGAAGAACATAGTGAAAAAGTCTCTTGAGCTCTTCCAGGAAATTGCCGAGGACAAGGAGCAGTTCGACAAGTTCTATAGCGCATTCTCCAAGAACCTTAAGCTGGGTATTCATGAGGACTCGCAGAACCGCCAAATCTTGGCCAAGCTGCTTCGTTTCAACTCTACGAAGTCTGGTGATGAGTTAACGTCTCTTTCTGATTACGTCACCCGCATGCCCGAGCACCAGAACAATATGTACTACATTACTGGCGAGTCTATCAAGGCTGTCTCCAAATCTCCTTTTCTTGACACTCTCAAAGAGAAGGGCTTCGAGGTTCTCTTCCTCGTTGATCCTATTGACGAATACGCCATGACTCAGCTGAAAGAGTTTGAGGGAAAGAAGCTCGTTGATATCACCAAGGACTTCGAGCTCGAAGAGACCGAATATGAGAAGAAAGCTCGCGAGGAGGAGGAAAAGCAGTACGAAGGTCTGGCTAAGAGCCTGAAGAACGTACTTGGCGACAAGGTGGAGAAAGTTGTGGTCAGTCACAAGCTCGGAGCCTCCCCTTGCGCCATCCGCACGGGCCAGTTCGGTTGGTCAGCCAATATGGAGCGAATCATGAAGGCTCAAGCTCTGCGCGACACGTCGATGAGCAGCTACATGTCATCGAAGAAAACTTTTGAGATCTCCCCAAAGTCTGCAATCGTTCAAGAACTGAAGAAGAAGGTGGAAGCCGACGGTGAAAATGACCGAACCGTCAAGTCGATTGTGCAATTGCTGTTCGAGACATCACTGCTTGTGTCCGGTTTCACCATTGACGAGCCGGCCGGGTTTGCCGAACGTATTCACAAGCTTGTTCAACTCGGTCTGAATATTGAGGAGAGTGATGCTACGTCAACCGAGGCACCTACTGTGGCCAACGCCCCTGCCGCCACCGCTACCGGTGACAGTGCCATGGAGGAAGTTGACTAAGGCTTTGCGGATCCCCATGAGAAAAGTGATAAACGTGTGGCCCCCGAGGATTAAAAGTCTCATGGAGTTGGAGGGATTTCCGTTTTTCTCCCTGTTTTGTTAGAGCAAACGGTACAGGTTTGCGTTTTCATGATATCTATTATTTTCATTTTCGCACTTGGCTCGCTGCTACCTGTCCTTCCGTTTGAGGGACCACCGCGGTGTACTCTTCACCATAGACAGTATGAGTACGATGACGTGGCAGATGAGGCAGACTAGGAATGGTCATGATTTCACGTGAATCGTTATGATGCATGTGTGAAGGTGTGCAGGCCAAGTACAAATTAATCGACGCAAATTAAATGAACAGAGTTTGAAGGGATTCTTCCCAGGTAAGGGGACAATATCATCTTCTGACACGAATGGTATCCCATGCAGAGTTTGTAGTCTAGAATAGGCACAATGCATCGCATCTTGTAGGCAATTCTGCCAATTGCATACGAAAAGTTTTTTGGGGAGAGGCGAGTGAAAAAGGGAGTCTCACATAAGCTACACGAGCACGTACAATGCGCAGATCTGACAAGAAAGGAGGTCAGTCAGATGCGGAGAGGGCAATAAGACCAATGGCAAGAGATAGGGGCGCAAGGAAGAGGAGACAAACGTACGAGGCTCAGGCCGAGAATCATGGAACACCAAAAACAGACGTTGAGAGTCTCGCGGCCGCGGACGCAGCGGGTGCGCTGCAGCATGACAATGGGCAGCTGCAACATTTGGCAGACGAAGCCGTAGCCGCGGATCTTCTTGGAGATGCAAGCCATGACGATCTCGTGGCCGACGGCGGAGATGAGGAAGGTGATGACGGTGGCGAGCATCTTGCCGGTGTGGGGGCGCGAGGCACTGTAGACGTGGCGGCGTAAGAAGGAATAAACGGGCACGTTCCACTCGCGGGAGAACTCCATCCAGTCGGTCGAGTTCCACCAGTCGGCATAGAAGTGGCGGTCGGCGAAGCGAGTGATTTCGGCAAAGGCACCGAGGACGTACTCGAATATAACGAGGAAGACGAGCAAGAAGGTGAGCATGAAGGGGAAGAGCAGCCAGGAGATGCTCTCGGCCAGAATCAGTAGCGCCTCAGCAAGTGAGCCCGAGGCGGCCTGGACAGCGTCGAGCCGCCTCGACGCGTCCACCAGCACCGGCAGGATGAACTCTTCCGACGTTACCGTCAAGAGGAAGATGCAGCCAAAAGTGGCGACGATCTTGGAGATGAGTGAAGTCCAGTTGATGGACGCGGTCCGCGGATACTCGAGCTCGTAACATAGCGTGGGGCATAGCAGGTAGTCGAAGTAATTGGACCATGTCAGGTTGCTCGGATAGGTGACGTTGCCCATGGGGCTGATGAGCTCGCGGGCAAGGTCCTGGCGCAGCGTCTCGAGCTCGTCGGCGCCGCGGTCGGTAGACTGGAGGGCGGGTGTGGTAACGGGCTTGACGGTGCCAGCGACGGCGTCAGGCCGGCTCGGGATGCCCGAGACGCCGGCGCAGCGGACGTCGGCGGTGGGATACAGCTCGGCCGGACGGCGGTCGGCGGCAGACGGATTGTCGAGGGCGCGTAGCCGCTTTTCCGTCTCGCACAGGTGGCCATTATAGAAGGCCCACGAGTGCATCTTCATGAGCAGCACCATGGTGTGCAGCAGCAGAAAGACTTGGGCGGTCCAGGTCCACTCGAGCCAGAAAGGCGTACCAATCCAGACAACCAGCCAGACTAGCTGGTAGAGGCTCTGGATGGCGACGCCGGCGCGCTTCCAGGTCCAAGGGCTGTCCGGCACGGCGCGACGCACGGCATGGTGCAAGGGCAAGCTGACGGTGGTGCCAGCGACCATGAGAAAGTCGGCGACGGCCAGGTGCCATAGCTTGACGGTGAAGAGAGACCAGATCTGGATACGCAGCGGGTATCCCGTGTCCTTGAAGTTACGCAGCATGGTGGTAATGCCCATGATGGCGAGCCCGATCCAGAAGAGGTTGAAGAAGCCATGGAAATCACGGTAGTCGCTGGCCGGATCGAAGTGCGAGACGCGCGACGAGAACTCAATGGTCGGGAAGAGACGACGCCGCTGCTCAGCGCGAGCTAATCTGCGGGCGGACGATAGCGACTTCGCCGAGGGCGGCGCATTTTCGGGCACAGGCGTCGACCGACCGCTGCGAAGAAGGCGTTGGTGAGCAAAGAGACGAAGGGGATTTGGGGCGAGCTGAACAGGCACGGGCAGACCTGGTGAAGCCGCTAGCCGAGTCGATATCAGCCTCAACGGGCGGCAGGCGGGCGAGCGGTGAGATGTGAGGCTGCTGTAGCTTGCGAGGCCGTAATCGCAGCTCGTGGCCGACGTCATGACCGTCGGGCACGGTGTCGGCGGCCGAGCTCGTCATTGTGGCCGCCTCAGAGCTTGAAAAAAAAGGGCATTGCTCGCTGGTAAGAGCTGAGTGGTCATGGAAGATAATGTAGCACGTGACAGGCCACGCGTCAGCGGAGCGGTCGTGTGGAGTGTGCACGATGTTCAAACAGCCAATCAATCAATCAATTTCCAACTGCCGACCCAGCCTTGAGAGAAGGGGGGGGGTCTGGCAGTCCATAGCCCAGTCGCGGTGGGAACATAGCCAAGATGGTCACAACGGGGCGACAATTTGAAAATCCTGCGTGTCGACGGAGTCCCAAACAGGTTCTGCAGAATGGCGACTGATTGTACAGTCAAGCTTCGGCCGTCACAATGCCGAGGGTACGAAATTTCTTTCCGTATCTTGATTGCAAGCTTCGGATCACAGACTGTACGGCATTCAACCTGGAAAAGTTTGTGCCTCGCGAAGCTGGCCGTGAGCGCCTGAGGTTTTTTTTTCAAGGGAGAGGAAGGCACGGCGGCAGCAGAGAACGTGTTAAGGACGTGGAGGAAAGCTCGTCCAAGACATTCCCCGTGCAACGGTCTCGGGCTACCAGGAACGGGATTCGACCCTTGCAATGGCCTCCCCTATGGCTTGACTATTGGCCAAATCAGTTAAAGATGTGAGGACGGTCAATGACAAATTGGGACGTGTGCGATGGGCTTCGTGACGATCATTGCCGGCTGTCCCGCTGAAGCAACTTTCCAACACTCTTCTTCAAGATCAGGCTTGTGACTCTCGAAATGTTTATTCTGATTTGCGTGATCGGGAAGGGTGTCATCATGATTCATTTTGGCAGGCTTCCTTCTGTGCCAGTTCCTGGCTTCGTGGAATGAAGCTGGGTCTAGGCGGTCGATTTCTGTCGCCTGCATTGCATGCAAAGAAGTCATTGGATAATATTCGACTTACCGGCCCTCTCGGATTGGGCGTCTCCTCGAGTGCAGTAGGCGGTTTTTATTATATTTTATGCGATTTGCTTTCTTAGCTACTTTGTTAAGGGCCTAGCACGGGCTGAAGAGCACACGAGCAAAAGGGCGACCTGCAATA
>KB853630.1:51656-69201 GCA_000372705.1 Cerataphis brasiliensis yeast-like symbiont
TGGTACGTTGCCGCAGCCTCGGAGACGACGGACTCGTCGATGCTGATGTAGGGCACGCCCTTGCCCACGTAGTCCTCGAGGCCGATGGGATCGACAAGCACGAGCGCATGCACGGCGTCTGGATACTGCAGAGCGAAGCGCACAGCCAGCATGCCACCGAGCGAGTGGCCGACAAGGGTCATGTTGGCCACGCCTAGGGCGGTCAGCAGGCGGTGCGTGTTCCAGGCCAGCTGGTCGAGGCTGAACTGGTAGCCCGACGGCTTCGAGCTCTTGCAGAAGCCGACTTGGTCCGGTGCGATGACGCGAAAGCCTCGACCAGCAAGCGCGCGCATGGTGGGCTCCCAGGTCGGACCACAGAAGTTCTTGCCGTGAAGCAGGACGGCCGTCCTGCCGTTGGGCTCGTTTGCGGGCGGCATGTCCATGAAAGCCATCTGCAGAGGCTGCAGCTGGCTGACAAGCCGCAAGACCCGGACAGGCCAGGGATATGTAAAGTTGGAGCCGTTGAGGTCGTCGGGAAAGGGGCCGTACTCGATGCATCCCGAGGCCAGGGCCAGGCCCGGCAAGAGAGAGAGCGTGCGAAGCAGTTTCATGGCAGGCGAGACGGCCCAAGAACGAGGGGACCAAGAGCTGACGGGACACTCGGTCCGTGGCTGCTTTCATATGTGGTCCTGCCAGACGGTAGCTGTGCAGGCGGAGGAGCAGGTCGTCGACCCCATGCCCCGGAGAGAAGAAGCGTCGATGGAAAGTCCGCCGCGACCCCGCAGCTGTCAGCCGCCTCCAGTCAAGACCAGTAAACGGACTCATGTCACTTGCTCCAGCGGCTCGGAAACCAATAAGATCTGCGTGCTCGGTTGTGTGCTGGCGGAATGGACGGTGGCCTCCAGCGACAGACGCGTGCCCCCAACCACTTCCTCACTTCATGCCGTCCATCAGCTCTATGCGGTCCAGAGTCATCTGTCTGTACCCGATATAGTCCTTCAGTCCCTCCCAGTCGGCGCCCGTTTCCTCTCCGTGCCGGAATTCCTCCTTGAAGCCCCAGGCACAAGCCACCTTGTCAAAGGCGGCTCTCTCCTCTTCCCTCAGCCACCTGTCCCGCAACCGCGTGCCGGGCGTCCATGTGACGCGTTTCATATGATCATTGTACGTGAGCTTGGCGATCATGCCCAGCGAGCCGGTCACGAAGAGATAGCCCGAGATGCCAGCGGCGGTGAGGCCTGTCGCCGTCGAAACGTCAAACGTATTCTGCCAGTGAGTTGCAAAATATGACGCCAGCCCGTACACGCCAAAAGGTACAGCAGCGAGGACCATTGCGGGAGTAGAGGCGTATTTCAGTGCCTTGTGGCGCCTGAACGCCGCTCGGCTGTACGTGGCCTCGATGATGCCAAGCGCAGAGTCTAAATGCTTGGCCTCGATCGCCGTCCGCAGCGCCAAGTCGGCCACTCGCACTTCAACAGCTCGCAAGGGCAGGCTGGGAAAACGCCTTTTGTACACAACTTTACCGCCTTGGGCCGTTGGCTTCGCTTTGGTGGCGTACAGCTCGAGCACGTAGGGCAGAGGCTCGGGTCGTCCCAGCTGAGCCTGGATTTGGACGTAAAGCTCCAGGATCGATGGCGTTATATCCACGTTTGGGTGCTTAATGAAAGTGTAGGCCGTCTGGGAAATTCTATTGACCGCGTCTCGCAGTTCTGGTGCTATCGGTAATCGGGCCCCCTTGCGCTCGGCACCGAGGGCCGCGAGTCTGGACGCTGATGCTCTCGACTGAGCCTCGGCCCTCTTCAACTGGGGATGTAAAGCGGTCGCGGCATCCAAGCAAGAACGAAGCGAGGTGATGATTGTTTCAGTGTCCGGAATCGCATCAGCGGGAAGAAGTGAGCGCCGCCCCGCCTCCGCAGCCTTTGCCACTTCGCCCGGGGATGATGAGGAGATTGACGCAGCTGGCGGCTCTGATCTCCATTCGACGTTCCCAGACTCGGTAGGTGCGCTTGCCGCTATATTGGATGCCCATCTTGCTGTTGATGGTCTCAATGCAGGTGGTGCGCATATTTGACGACCTCGCGAGGGGAGGATTCGGCTGCAGAGCACACTTCCCAAAGCCTGTGATTGGCAGAAGCCAATCTGACGCAAACCGAGGCTTCCCATGGTCCGCCTAACAGAGGAGGCGGCGGCAAATGGTAGTGCGGCGCGAACAAGCCAACAAGGGCCACGGCTTCATCCGCCCAAATATGCGGCCTCTTAGTTATCGTTAATAATTAGGCCAAGAGTTTTCGGCGCGCACACCAGCCTCCGTTCGCATTACTCATCTCTCCAAATGGGGCTTGTTCGTTGTGGCTTGGGCAAGGCGCGTTAGCGCAGGCCCGTGCTTTTTTGATGACGAAACCATCCCGCTCGCAGACGCACCTTTTGTTGCGCCAATTCGTCAGCCTCGCCTCGTCTCCTTTCCCTCAGCACACCTCCTGGGTTCAGTCAGAGACGATACAGAAACAAGTACACCGAGAACTAGGGAGCAACATCAAACGTAAAAGACGCCGCCGCCAGACCCCTTTGACCCATAAGAGCTCTCTCCGTCTTGGACCAAGCGCACCATGCACGCCCTCGTGCTTTCCAACTGAAGAGATCACGACGCATTGAATGAGCATCGCCAGATATCGCCATGCCTGCTCCCCTTCCTCCCCCTCCTCCGCCACCGCCTGGCGCGGGAATTCCTCCACCACCGCCACCTCCTCCTCCCGGAGGCCTGCTTCCACGTCCATCTGCTGGGAACAGGGTACGCGCCGAGACTTCCAAGCTGCCGCCCGGCACGCTTCTGCTGATGACTTCTTCAGAACGCCCTCCTCTCTGATATCCATAAAGGCAAGGCCCTGAAAAAAACTGTTACCGACGATCGCTCGGCTCCGACCCTGAACAAGTCCTCGTCGTCTGGCCCACCTGTCGGCGGTGCCCCACCAATCCTGGGAGGTCTCGCGCCGCCAGTTCCCGGGAACCGTGCCAGGAGCAATAGCGACCATGGCTCTGGTCAGGCGACGGCTTCCGTCTCCGGACTAGAATCTGTTCCGCAGCTCGGAGGCCTCTTTGCCGGCGGAATGCCGAAGCTGAAGAAACGTGGCGGAGGTGTCGACACTGGAGCAAACGCAGATTCTTCCTACCTTTCCGACCTCGGAGAGTCCACGCTCTTCGGCCCCAAGGCATCTGGCTTCTCCGCCCCGAAGCCGCCGCCTGGTGCAGCTCCGGGCATTCCAGGCCGAGATTCAACGCTTCCGCCACCCGGCAGTTTGGCAAACTTGCGCAGGACGAGTGGGCCGGCTGGCTCCAAGGGGCCTCCACCACCTATAGGGAAAAAGCCACCTCCCCTACCTACGTCTCGGAAGCCTACCTCAAAAACGGGAACGACTTCCGCGCCGTTGCCCCCTCCGCCCCCTCCGCCCCCTCCATCTTCATCTGCTCCAGGCTTGCCGCTGTCGCCGCCGCCGCCTCTTCCAGCAGCCGCACCTCCTCGGCCAGTTTCCTCGCCGGCTCCGCGGATGCCGCTTCCTTCCCATCCTCACGGGCCTTCGTCCTCAGCGCCGTCTCTCGCTGCCCAAGCAGCGATCCGGGCGGCCGAACAATCGTCCTTGGGTTCCACTACGCCGAATGTCACTCCATCACTATCATCGCCAACATCTCCGCCTCCAATGCAAATGCGGAACCGCGGGTCATCTCTCCGTCAATCTCTACTTGATCCGAGCGCATATACCCTATCCTCTAATGGCTTGAAGCCACCGAGCCTGAGTCGCCATCCCTCCAACTCTCCATCTCCGAACGGCAATGGAGGCCGAATTATCATCAACGATACGAGATGGCAGTTTAAGGACGAAAGCTTGTTCCCCAAACCTCGTGATTTCGTTGGTGTTACCAAAAAATACCGGGCAGGCCGAGGGAGCAGTGTGCCGCTGGATCTTGGTGCGTTGTGACAGGCTTCACGGGGACTGAGGCAGACGATCGATTAAACATGTGTGCAATGACGTCTCTTATGATACTATGTCGCTGTGCTTCCTTGACTCACCCTGGACAAGAAGGCTCCCCTGGGCACACAATAACACCAAGCCAATGTGACAGTTTCATGACACGAGGAGGTCGTGATATTTCATGTGTGCTTTGGTGTCCTTCGCTATGCCGTCCTTGTTCTGCGATCTGCAGCCGTAGCCCTCACATAGCCTTCAAGTAATTGGTTTCCTTGATTTTGGCCTTCTGTGCCTTACGCATAGCTTTCTTGAGCGTCGTTCGCATCTCCGCAGCCGAAAAGTTTTCTTCGAGTGTCCCTCCCTCTCGGCCTGGCAGATTAATGGACTGGTGATGCAGGGGAATTGGAGGGGCCAAGGCTTCTACGTTGCCCTGAGCCAGGAGCTTGGCCTCGGTGGCCTTGTGTCGCTTCATGGCTTGCCGCCGCACCTTTTTCGATTTTGCTGAGGGAATTAAAAGAAGACCAAAGAAATTAGCCTATCAGTTCGTTATGACATCAGGGAATCACAGTGGCTGCTGCGCCGGCAAGACGTACAAAACTCATCATTGGCGCTGTCGTCATCCGCTCCAGAATTCTTTTTCGTGACTTCAAGGCAACGCCAGAGCCATTCTGGATATTCTTCGTCTTTCATAGCGACAGGATCCGTCCCACCCTTGATGTAGTTGAGACCGACGAGAACAGTCCCTTCTTGGCACATAGACAGCGCAGGCGCAACCGTTTTGGCGGCCTCACCTGGTTCTGTGATGGGCGTGGACAAAGGCGGTGCGGAATATTTCAGCGATGGGAAGTCCGACAGCCACCTTTTGAGAGGCAGCCGTCCTCTTGATGTGATGGCTCGAACGCATTGTGCGCAGAGCATTGTGACGGGCTTTTGTCGCGATGCTGAGGGCAAGGCTGGCTCCCTCATCCTCATTTGCCTCTCATTGGTGTTGTGAAATTCGAGACGGATTTTGTGGATCCCGGTGCTAAGCAAGCCAATGAAATTAACCATAGCGCATGGCTTGTCAACCTTGCGTGGCCTCGCGTGGTAAGACAACTAACTATTTGGTCAACCCGGAATTACGTGGCACAGCTTCATCACCATTGATTCTATGATCATTTCAACGAGGTCATTTGGCTCAGTCTTCCAAATTCTTTGCGTAGGCACGTTCATCTAGCACGCGCGACTGATCCCTCGGCGCAATACTAAGCAGTAGCGTCACGATAGCTCGTCGCAGGCCTGGTCGCACTCCGATGCGGACATCGTCGCCAGTATTCTCAATGTTTCACACAGGCTACTCTTGTTCGCGATGTATTTTTCACATCATTTGGCAAATCTGCCATCGTTCATCCTGGCGATCTTGTTGATTGGATGTACCTTAGCCTCCAAATCGATTTCTTCATCCTTCCGACTGAGATAGTTTTGTTGTAGAAACATCGTGCCTGTAAGCTTGTTCTTTTCAAACAATTCAAGATACTTCGCTGTCTCTGGTCGTCAGAGCTCCTTCCATCTCTCACATGATAATGATCTCATTTCCAATTGTGGAGGCTCACCGCGTAAGTGTCCGCACTTCTCCAGGTGATTGACACCCTCCCGCCTGTAGCACCTACCCATCTCCTGACCGACAAGCCGCGTCATCATCACGCCTACCCACTGTTCGCGAATTATAGCATCTTGCGCCTTCTTGAAGGCCCTGGTGTCATCATAATCAACGCCGTTGAATGTTGGAGGAACCGTAGGCTTCTGCTTTTTGAATAGTTCGGACTCTGGGATGGGCATTGTACCAAGTTCGTCACGGATGTTGCTGAATGCGGGAAGACAGGATCAAAGGGCGATGCGGAGTCTACCACTTTGAGAAGTTAACACCTTGAAATGAGCAACTTCGTACTGAGTGTCGCAAGAAAAATGAAGCCTGGAATATCAGGCATGAAGCACCCGATTAGAGTGGCCGCTACAGAACGGTACGTACTCGAAGCGAGCGCTCACCGCCTAAGTCGCCCCACAGTTTGTCGGGCAAAACGAGAGAAAAAAAATTTCCGTAGTCCAGGTCAGCCCGCACCTGCTCAGAGTTTCACTATAAAAATCTTCTTGTAGGGCAGTCTTGACCTTATCTCCATCCAAATTCTATCATTCTCAAGACCTGAGTCTCATAATCGCCACACGACGCGTTCATTCCTCGGTCAAACCGGTTATATTATTGATTTTTTTTGTCTAACTTATTCTTGCCCTGCACCTTACCATGGCCAAATCCAAGACCAAAGAGAGCAAGAAGGCGCCCAAGGCTGAGCCCATTCATACAGTCAAGAAAGCAAGCATCAAAAAGTCGTCGAAAAACTCAAAGGCACAGTCTAAAGAGATGGCCAAAGCTGCCACTAAGAAGATGGAGGTCGTGAAAGAAAAGAAGACATCCAAGAAGAAGGTTGTTGAGCCTGAGACCTCTGACGAGTCATCCGAAGAAAAAGAGGATGATTCCCCATCGGAAAACGACAGTGACTCTGATGCCTCCGACAGTTCGTCTGCATCCGAGTCTAGCTCGGAGGAGGAGAAGATCATCGAGAAGTCTACTATTAAAAAGGCCAAGAAGGTCGAAAAGCCTGCTGCTAAAAGCGCCAAGAAGGTCGAGATCAATGCTAAAGTTGCCTCCCGCAAGTCCGAGTCCGAGTCCGGGTCTGAGTCCGACTCTGAGTCAGAATCGGAGTCCGACTCTGGCTCTGACCCTGAATCTGAGACTGAATCTGTGAAAGAGAAGGTCGAGGCCAAGTCAAACGGAGCCAAATTAAACGGCTCCGTCAAGACTGCCCCTATTTCGTCCCCCGACTCTTCCAGTTCGGACTCTGACTCTGACGAGGAAAGCGATGAAAAGCCTACGGCCAAGGTTGCTAAACATGTCTGGTTCAATCTTTTGCCGTCTACTAACTATGCTACAGGATGCTGACTCCGACGAATCCGACGAGGAATCCGAGGAAAGTGGTGAATCTGAAGAGTATTCGAACGAATCGGAATCCAAGGCCTCACCTGCATCCAAGAAACGCAAGGCTGAGACTGAGATTGAAACCGAAACTAAGAAGCCTAAAAAGGACAACGCTGAAGTTTCACCGACGCTTTTCGCTGGCAGCTTGAGCTGGAACATTGACGACGAGGCTCTTACTGAAGCATTCAAAGACTTCGAGGGATTTGTCAGCGCTCGTGTCGTCATGGACCAAAACAATGCCAGGAGTCGTGGCTTTGGCTATGTTGACTTCTCGGATTCTGATTCCGCCGCTAAGGCCCTCGAAGCCATGCGAGGCAAGGAACTTGATGGACGCGTCATCAATCTAGATCATGCACTCCCCGCCAACGCGAAACCCCTGGAGCGTGCCGCCGATCGCGCCAAAAAGCATGGCGACTCTGTCAGCCCCGAGAGTGATACTCTTTTTGTCGGGAACTTGTCCTTTGAGATCGATCAGGATACTGTGCACGAATTCTTCAGTGCTGTGCGCGAGGTTGTCAGCGTCCGCCTACCCACTAATCCGTGAGTTGCCTGCTCCTACAATCTTGATAATTTCATGTACTGGAATTCTAAGACACGTCATAGCGAGACGGGATACCTGAAAGGCTTTGGTTACGTATCCTTTGGCTCAATTGAGGATGCAAAGGCTGCATTTGAAGAACTCAATGGATCTTGTATCGGTACAGGCTCTTCAGCCCGTCCTGTGCGCCTAGATTTCGCAGGCGCTCGTCCTCCGCGTGAGGGCGGCTTCGGCGGCAATCGTGGAGGATTCCGCGGTGGTTTCGGTGGCAACCGTGGTAATTCTCGTGGCGGCTTCGGAGGCAACCGTGGCGGACCCCGTGGTGGCCGTGGTGCTCCCCGTGGACGGGGTCGTGGCGGCCGAGGAGGTGCATCCAGCTACTCTGGCACCAAGATCTCCTTCGATTGAGCAGAGAGAAAACGGAGGCTGTTCGTCGGTATCCCATGATAGGGTGGAATCGATGGGCCTTCATCTTCCAATCACGTCAAGGGCTCCGTTTCGCAGTGGGCTTGTGGGCTCAGTGGGAACTCTACTCCGTCAAAAAACGGAGTGTCGGTAGACCTGGGGGCTTTTTCTCGATCGGGGGGCCAAAATCAATGGCGTTTACTGTGGCTTTCTGATTGCAGGTTATGAGACTTAAACTGACGCCGGAAAGAACGTTGTGGCAGGAGGTAGGCTGAGGGATCTGACGATCGATCTGAGGGCTGATCTCCGGTTGCGTGAAGCACTGCGAAGGATGACCCAAAGGCAGTGATTCAGATCTGCTATACTCAAGAACCGGGCAAGCGACTCTTGACAAGCAGGAAGTCCAAATCGATATGGCAGATGGATGTGATGGGTTGCGTTACACGCTGTATCGCCGTAACACGCGAGGTATGTGTCGGCGAACAAACTCGCTGGCCAGCGGGGATGTCATTGGATCGGGACCATTAACGCTAGTCATCGAAATGCCGGGACTAGTTTCCTTGACTAGGTATATTGGGAGAAGGAAGGAAAAATAATAAGTTAATAAAGTGGTAGCGGTTTTTTTATAAGGACGTCGAGCTCTTCGATGCTGAGGAACGAGAAGAAAGAAGAGTCATCTTTTGCCCTACCAAAGCAGCAAGCGGCCGCGATTCAACTCCGCTGGTGTCACCATGCTAAGGATTGCTTTGTTGAACACGTATGATGGATGACAGCCGGATCGCAAGGTCGTTTCACACTGCTATGAGGCTAGTACAGTCACGGTTCTGCGAGTTGTTCAATTCAGCTAGAGCAGCCATTTACTTGGACGAGACGGAAAAACGTGGTGATGAAGTCATTAGTCGACAGGCACTCCATAGAGGTATTCAGTGGTTGTAGGGAGGCTGCATCGTTGCTACACGTTCTGCTAGAGGAAAGCTTGAGCGACGTTTCGCCGGAGGTCAGCGTGTCATTGAGTAGTCTCGCTTAGTAATACGATCGCGGTTCCGAGCAAGTTGCTTGTATTTTTTTTTTGGAGGGCTCGCTGTTGTGCATAATAAGCTCGGTTTGCCGGGCGTCTAACTAAGTGCCTGAGTTGGGTGTTAGCTTTTACACCCGACCCGACTCTAGTTGAGCATTCATTTTCCTCGTGGTTGCATTCTGGACCACGCGTCGGTTGACAATATTTCCGGCAAATTCACAAAAAGAGTCCCGATGTCTTTTTTTGTCATCCTCTCTCCCACTCACGCTGGGGCTGTTTGGCCTCGTGATCTGTTTGGATGCCTACATACGGCAAGCCAAAAAAAGACACGGTTAATCCAAGGGATATATCCTCAGCCACAGTGGAGAGCACTGGCAAGCGGCCAGAGCGGGAGAGCGCGTGCCGTGGATGGGGTTGACACCATATGCAAGATGACGCGAAATCTTTCGTTAGGCCCATACGCGGAGTGCGACATTGGTGGTGTTCGTGTTGATAGCCGGAGCGTTCCACAGCCCACAGCCAAGGCAGCCAAGAGAGACAGCGATGACCAGATGTACGCCATGCACGGCCGCGTGAGCGGATTGAAGGGCGCGCAGCGCGTGCGGCAGAAAGTGTGAGAGCAGCCGTGATACACATAAGCCGAAATAGCCACAAGAGCCAAGGCCGTAAGAAGTGGCAGCAGACGCGCTTCATTAGTGCCGGGGCCACATGATGGACCGCTGCACTCACGCAGGGCGGAGAAGAGGTATCGGTAAGCGACCCACCCGAGCTAGTCCGACTCACCGCCCATGCGCCGCGCATTGATAGGCTTAATAGGCGACAGGGTCTAAGCATGCTCCGCACAGATACAGTATGCAGATGGCGAGCACGGACGGTGAAAAGCCGAGGGGCCGGGCCGAGCGGCGTCGGTTCAACACGCCTCCGTGATAAGGCCCATGGGGCGTCGTGGGATTTGATTTTTTTTCCCGCTTCGGATAGGCCTGGCGAGCAAGACCGGGTGCAAAGCGGGGGAGTGCGCATTTACGACACGTGATCAATGCGCACTGTGCGGATGAAGCCACGCGCAAGGTATCGCTACCTGGCTACCACCGCCGCCTGCGTCTCGTGCATGCGCTCATCAGTTTCTCCTTCCCCTCCCTTCCCTGCGGGCCTCCGCCGGCTGGCGCCCGGCCACTATTGGTGCCTGGCCTCTAACTAACTAGTTGTCTGGCCCTTTGCACCCCCTCCTAGCTCCTAGGCTAGGTTGTCTCCAATACCACCGCGGCGGACGGATGGCCGATTCGTCTCCTTTGTCCTTTCATGCCATACCTCTGTTTCTCGCTCCATAGCCCGCCCATCCGCTCATCAAGGCTCCCTTGGACGGATCGGCGTTCGTGGCAACTACTTTCGAGCCCGTTCCGGCGACCGAGACCCCGCGACCCAAGGCGGGGCGGCCTGGAAGAGTGGCACCCAGTTAGCCTGCCGTGACGGGAGCTGGCAGCGCGACGGACTTGCTTCGCCACCATCAGGTCCCTATTCTCTTGGCTTGGACACACTATTCTGACCAGCCAGAACTTCGAGATCGTCGACCCTGCGCGACGTCGCCTCATCTTCGCAGTATCCTCTTGGCAACCGAAGCATGGAGAACCAGCCCGGTCAGAGTACGCGAGCGTCGGTCGCGTCTTCGCAGCAGGCTGCGGCCAGGCGCGGTCCGGGATTGCCTTTTTCTCGTCGATTTGACGGTGCGCATTGCCCGGAAGAGTCCTGCTTCTCTCATTACGCTTATATTGACAACGGCTCAGAGTCATGGGTCGAAGTTTCATCACAACCATCCTCCTCTTCGCTTTCCAGCGTCGGCGACGAGATTGTCACCACCGGTCTGCGTGTTGGAGGCCCTCGCCAGCGTCGGCGCCGATCGCAGCCGACGTCCAGAAGCCTCCTGCCGCCGAAGCTCACCGCTGTCCAAGCGGCAGGGATGAGTAGCCAGGACGAATACGAAGAGAGCGAGAGCGAAGACGATCGCCTTCTGACAAGCTCGGCGGAAGTGTTGTCGCCATCGCACAAACATGCCTGCGACGACGACTCAGACGTCGACGCAGACGATGGCGACGATGCCACAGCCCTCGGCCGGACTTCCGACCGTCAAGTCTTTCGACCTCAACCGAACGCCTTTTCCTACCCGCTGCAATCCAACGCTCCTCGTCGAAGCTACTCGACTGCCAGTACCGCTCCTCCTCATCCCCATGATGTCATTTCGCGACCATCATTGTCTCAACGCTCGCAGACGGCACGGGCTCCTCGCAACTT
Organism: Cerataphis brasiliensis yeast-like symbiont; assembly: GCA_000372705.1. NCBI lineage: Eukaryota > Fungi > Ascomycota > Cerataphis brasiliensis yeast-like symbiont. The sequence continues at coordinate 62,852 of KB853630.1, forward strand.
CACGTCGCCGGCCAATGCCCGCGAGGACAATGATGCGGCCTTGCGGGCTTCTCTGACGACCCTCTTGTCCTGTGCTGCGGCTGCAAGGGGCTTGCCGAAGACTAGGGAAGAAGCCGAAGCACGACGGCTGGCGAGCGCTGGCGTGGGATCCAGCAACGAGCCCGTGGAGCTGAGGCTGATCCCTGAGTCGGAATTGTTGGGCGTGGTGTCAACAACGCGGCCTGATGCGCACATGGCCTCCGGTGCGCAAGAGGCCGAGCAGGTCGTACCGACCCGTGCCATCGGGGAGAAACCCAAGCGAGCTGTTACTGCGGGTCGAAGTCCACGGGCTGTGAAGAAAAAGAGGGTGGCGGCGGCGGCGGCAGTTGATGGGGACAATTTGATTTCCCCGACTTTGCTGACATGGGTCATGAGTGCCGGCGTCGTCGTCCTCGTGTCCGTTGTTGGTTTTGGTGCCGGCTATGTGATCGGACGCGAGGTCGGCCGCCAAGAAGGCCTGTCGGCAAGTGTGAGCAGCGTCAATGCGACGACTCGGTGCGGCCGGGAGGTGATCAGCTCGTCTGGCGGTCTCAGGAGACTGCGGTGGGGAGCTGTCGGGAAGAGCATCGTGGCTCAGGCGTGAGAGGTGGCGGGGAGCAAGATCAAGTTGTGTCTGACCACACCGGCGGTGATAATAATACCAGACGAGACTCGGCACGGCCGATGCGTGATGAAGCCGCTGGCAAGGGAGGTGTTTGCAGTTTGCGAGGGCTCGTCTGATTTGCATGCACATCAATCATCTACTCGGACATGAAAGTTCAAGAGTCGGCAACTGAGGACGTTGATAGCGAGGAAGCTTACGGCAGGGAAAGCATTCATTCGGCTACCGGGACGAACCAGCATCTCCTTTGTTCTATTCCTCCCTTTTGCGATTTTTCTTGAGTTATTTGGGATTTGCTTGATCAGCTCAGTTGCTAGTAGCTCGAGGGCCGAGGAAACGGAACGTATGCTGGCTATGCTTGGAGCCGTTGGAGAAACCTTGGAGCACATCGTGGTTGTTGTTCTGTCCTCATGGAGCCCTTGTATGGCGTAAGGCGGAGGCCACGTCAAGCACGTCAAAAGGGTGAGTCAAAGAAAACGAAACTCGCGACAACAGTGACTTGACGAGAGACGATTGGAATGTGGCATTTCCTTGATGAGCTTTGACGTAGTTGCATGCGCGAACATGGATGGTCATGTTGACATGTGTCTGTGTGTTTTGTTGAATCTTCTAAGCCATGGCTTTCTCCCGTGTCTGGGAAGGTTTCCGGCTCAGACTGGACTTGAAGAACGTTTGCACGGATGTCTTGCTTGAGATTGGCGGTCGCTCACTTTATTCAGATAATTTGCCTAATAGTTAGCCGTGAATGTTGAACTTTGCTGCCTGCCGTCGTGCTTGAGCATGAGCAAAAGCGAAAGCGAAAGCGAAAGCGAATGCGACAGCAACGCACTGGCGGGAGTTGTTGTGAGGCGTGGCGCATGAAGCCGAATACGAATACGATAGAGGAAAAGGAGCGCCTGCCTGATACGCGTCGGCCTTGCACCCCCGACGCCCCCTGACGCATCGCAAAGTTGACGAAATTTAGAGCGTTGTGCAATTCTGTCGACTTGGCATACCCCTAATCTCAAACCCTTTTCCTTAAAAGCTCCCCAATCCTCCACCCTGTCCCTTATCAATAGAGCTGGAATAGTCAACCACTACCGGTGAGGCTTGTTGCCTTGTCTCGCCCTTGTGTTAACTCTGAATCGCGTTCGCAAGGGCTGGAGAAGTACAGCAAAAGAAGATGGGACTTGTCGAGGCTGTCACGAGCCATGGGCTCACACAGCAGTTCCGAACTCTCGCATTAGGTTCACAGATTTTGACGGTCCTCGGTATACTCGTCGCTCTCTCCGTTATTCTCAACGTCGGTAGCCAATTAGTGCTGAAGAAGGCGCACGAACCACCGCTGGTCTTCCACTGGTTTCCCTTCGTCGGCAGCACCATCACCTACGGCATGGATCCGCCGCGATTTTTCAAGGAAAATCGGGCCAAGGTCGGTACTGCCATCCCCCCCCCTCCCGGAACTTCGCGTCAACTGACGGGTCCCCGACTGACAGTCATCCTGTAGTACGGCGATGTTTTCACCTTTGTTCTCCTGGGCAAGAAGACGACGGTTGCTGTCGGTCCAGCTGGAAACGACTTCATCCTGAACGGCAAGTTCAAAGACGTCAATGCCGAAGAGGTCTATTCAGTCTTAACGACGCCCGTGTTTGGAAAAGACGTTGTGTACGACTGCCCCAACGCGAAGCTGATGGAGCAGAAAAAGGTTGGCCTGATCAGTGTCCAGCGCAAGGCAAGGAGGCTGAACCAGGGTGCGTGTAGTTTATGAAAATCGCCCTGACCGCCGAGGCATTCCGGTCCTACGTTCCCATTATTTCAAGCGAGGTTCAGTCCTTTTTCAAAAGGGACCAGGATTTCAAGGCTAAGTCGGGCATCGTGGACATCCCCAAGAAGATGGCCGAGATTACAATCTTCACCGCCTCGCACGCGCTTCAGGGCAGCGCCATCCGCAAGAAGTTCGACACGTCTCTGGCCGCCCTCTATCACGACCTGGACATGGGCTTCACGCCCGTCAACTTCATGCTGCATTGGGTTCCACTGCCATGGAACCGGAAGCGCGACTACGCTCAGCGCACCGTGGCCAAGATCTACATGGACACGATCAAAGAGCGCAGGGCCAGGAGCGACCAGGATACGGAGCTGGACATGTTGAAACATCTCATGAATTCGACGTACAAGAACGGCATCCAGGTTCCGGATCACGAGGTGGCGCACATGATGATTGCGCTGCTCATGGCAGGACAACACTCTTCGTCGTCGACAAGCTCTTGGATCATGCTCCGGCTCGCGCAAAATCCTCACATCGTCGAAGAGCTCTACCGCGAGCAAGTGGAGGCCCTTGGGGTTGATTTACCGCCCTTGACGTACGATAACCTGGCCAAGCTGCCGCTGAACCAGGCCATCATCAAGGAGACGCTCCGGCTACACGCCCCGATCCACTCCATCATGCGGGCCGTCAAGCAGCCGATGACGGTGCCCAATACGAAGTACGTCATCCCCACGTCGCATGTCCTTCTGGCTGCACCGGTCGTCAGCGCCACCGATGCGAATTACTTCCCCAACCCGGACGTGTGGGACCCCCACCGGTGGGAGGCCGATTCGCCTAACGCGCCGGCCTCGGTGCGGAACAGTGGCAGTGGCGGCGAGGAGAATGAGGAGAAGATCGACTACGGCTACGGCCTGGTCAGCAAGGGCACGGCATCGCCCTATCTGCCGTTCGGGGCGGGTCGGCACCGCTGCATCGGCGAGCAGTTTGCCAATGTACAACTGCAGACCATCGTGGCCGAGGTGGTGCGGCTGTTCAAGCTTAGCAACGTGGACGGGGGAAACGGAATCATTGGGACCGATTACGCCTCTCTCTTCTCTCGGCCACTGGAGCCCGCGAAGATTCGGTGGGAGAGAAGACAGTGAGTACCAGGCCATAGAGAGGGTGCGCCTGTATGTACATTAGCTGGACGGGCGTCCGCGTCAGGCGAAAGGAGGTTCTTGTGCTGAGCCTGGAGACTTTGGTAGACCTAGACAATTGCCGGTTTTTTTTATAAATGATTTTTTTCGACCCCTTTTTTTTTTTTCACGCCGCGCACAGCAAAGTCGACCCCAGTTATTCTCCTTGTGTGCGTTTTTTATCCTTTTTGTGTTTTACCGCGATTGGGAAGGGTATCGTGCCTGGCTAATGCCAATTGAGAAGGGCACCTCGCCCGTTCTGCCTCGCAGGGAAGCGAGGCGCGCTATACCGCAATATTACGCCGTTATCAACTGCGACCTGTGGAGATTTACGCCACGTCTTTACTTTCTAGAAGAGGCTAGTACAGGACGACTTTCTCAGTATGAGAGGGCCAGCAGGCTACTGATAAGGCTAGGGGCACCACCCCCACGCCCGAGATCGGAGCGCGGCTGACAAAGAAAAGGGAAAGAGGTCGCCATTACTAGACGCTTTGTAGGGTGGGAAAATAGGGCCTGCGTAGGTCTGGCTAGTCAGAAGAAGTATATCGATCAGAATTACGAAACGGATACTTTCGATCTTCCTGGGTTTAGCGACTGTAATTTGGGCTGCTCGGGAAGCCGTCCCGGAATACCTGCTCGAAAGCCCTTCTCGTGGAATGCCAGAAAGGCTGGCGTTTGTTCGAGGTGTGCCGGACCGGGACTCTCGCTAATTCCCACCACGGCTCAGTGTTGTCGAAGAAATGGCCAACCAACTTGTATCGGCTCGGGCTGGAGGCAAGGTTGGCGAACGTTGGACTTCAAACTTCACCAACCGCCAAGGGGAGCTTCGTATGGCAGGCTAGGGCCTGGTCGAGGGCCTGAAAGCAATTGCAGGATGACTCACAGGGTCCTGCCTAGCCTTGGAGGAGGTGCATACGAGGAGGTCTCCTCCCTCCCGTAGTTTTTTTCTTTCCCCCATCATCCCCCATCAGAAGATCCTTGGAAAATTCAATTATCTGCTAGTTTGACCATATCCCTGGCAAGATCGCTACCCTTCGAGCAGCCTTTTCGCGCAAATAAGACTATAAAAGGGCCCTCTGTGAAGACCTTACCGTCATCTGGCCATGGTTTGAGCTCTTTCGCAACGTGGTGGCCGACCATAGGATCGTCGAGCAGGACACTACGAAGTTGGATGAGGCTGGCTTCTGCATGGGTATCATCGGCATTGTCGAGCTCGCGGCGAGCTCGGAGCGCACTGACCGACTTGCTACGAGGCAGCAAGATGGCAGAGAATGGACCATGGTCATCCAAGCCATCAACTCGCAGGGCCGAGCAATGCCGCCGTACATCATCGCAGCAAGGGGAATGGCATCATCCCATCTCGCCCTCGCAAAGGCGCATACTGGAAGGGGCTGGAGGTGATACGAAGCCACATCACCCACATGACCAAGGTCGAGTTCCTGGCCGCCCTCAAGTCGGCGTTTTTCGCGGCTTTTATCGAAAGTAACATTCGCGGGGCATTCCGAAGCGCAGGGCTTTCGATCTTGACGCCGTGCTGTCTCAGCTCAGTGCGCGGGCGAACTTGCGAGCCCAGCAACGCTATTTTAGACGCTCATTACAAATCAGCTGCAAAACTCATCGGCAGCTATCAACGACGTGGTTGAGCAATACAACAAGGGCCTTCAATTGAAGTCACAATCGTTGCCAATGATGATGGAGCACAACAAGGTGCTGCAGGCAGCAAATGAGGCAGTAACGCGCCGCCGCCAGAGCAGAAACAGACAGAGTCAAAAGAGGGGGCTCTCTGTCTATCGGAGAGGCACAGGATTTAACTAGTTACCGGCTCGAATGGATTCCGACGGGCAATCGGTTGCAAAGGGTCGAGAGTGCGGTGCCAACAGCATCGGGGGCCGAAGGAAGCAACGGCGCGGTGGCGCCCGTGGGGTCGCGGGACACAACGCCCGCGCGTGTAAGAAATAGCCAAGCTTCATAGAGACGATATCCAATGTGGCATTAGATCTAAAACTTGGCATGGTGTAAATATTGGTGGTTGAAGTCGATGGAAGTGATGTGGGAGTACCGCTCGCTTACGAAACACATTACTAATAATAGTTAGTTACCAGACTTGGGCGGAGTGAGGTTCCCAAAAGCGATGGACGGCTCGCAACTGGATGACGGTGACACATACACATTACACACATACTCTCACTCTCTCTCCATCTCTCTATATCTAAGACAGGGGCGAGCACACGCCCTCGACGCGGCCGGCCAAAGACACCATGAGTGAGGCGTACGGCCCTCTCGTCCGGCTCTGGGGCATCGATATTGACTCGCAAGTACCTCGGCCGACGGCGACAGCGCAAGAGCTCGAGCCGCTTCTAAAGGCCATCATGGCCGAAGCCATCCCGCTCCTGGATTCGGTGCCGCTGACCGAGACAGGGGCCGGCGACGGGTCATTGTGGAAGGCCAAGGGGGTCAAGCGCTTCGCGCACTCGGCCGCGCCGGTGTACCTGTTCGAGCGCACAGTGCCGGCGGCTGCGCTCGCGGCGGCTGCTCGGGAGGTCGGGGCGCGGCCACGGGCGGAGGCGTGGGCGGCGCGGCGGAGCACGCACGAGGATTCGGCGAGATCGGGGACGGCGTGCTGGGACGAGTGGCGGCGCAGCTTCAAGGAGCAGCACGCAGCGACGGAGGCAGCCTTCACGCCCTCGGTGGAGAGCACGCGGCAGCGGCAACGGTGGGCGGCGTGCGAGGCGGCGGCGGCGGCGGCGGACGCGTCTTGGACGGACTGGACGCTGCGGCTGGAGGAATC
>KB853630.1:72627-83214 GCA_000372705.1 Cerataphis brasiliensis yeast-like symbiont
TGATTACTCAAGTCGCGTGATGCGGGGCGCCATTGAAGACAGCATCGTTAGCTGGATCAGCGTCCGCTATGGCGAAGCCATGCTTTTACCGGATTGCGGCAGGCTGTCCTTCTTTACACTCTCACTTCTTGATCGGCCATCTCTGGAGCGCTCCTTACCAGTCTTAGTCGGCGGATTTCGCCTAGGCACTGCGCTCATAGCGTTGCCGTGCCTGAAGCGCTTGACAGTATTTCTCGAGCTCAGGCAGGCCTTGCAAACTCTTGTTTTCAGGGCCCGGCAGGACCCGAAAGGCTTGTGTTGACAAGGTGGGTAGTGAGCATTCCCTATCTTGCGACGTTTGTTTCAACTCTTTCGGCTCTTCGCGTCGTTGTCATTTGCTTCCGGCGCTTGACCATAGCGCAATCAGATCCAAGCTTGTACTCGACTTTACGAGCGTTCAGGAGCTCTCCCCGACTTATTTATGGCAGTTGGCTATTTCCCTTCAGATAAAGACATCTTTTCGCTGCTCCTTCTCCTAGGGTGAGAAGGAACTCCAAGACATGATTGCCCGCTAATTTAATAGGCTTCATCGTAACTGCACTCGGATTGCCGACCCTCACCGCTACACACGGCACTTATCATCTGTGCACAAACGTCGTCTGCTTAAAACTTTCAATTTATTTTCTACCAGATGGTCACTGAAGAAATGGAAACCACAATCTATGCCCCTCAGGATGCGCAGGAGGTGACGCGTATTGTGGAAGCCTTGGAGGCGGCCTGCAAGAGCAAGCGGGAGATGGGTTTCGGCGTCAGGAAGACCACTTTCAGCGTCGAGTCCTCGCGCATGGGCATTCATGTCGACTCGTGGAGACTTCATGACTCGGACTACAAAAAACACAACTTGCCTACCTATGCGCGCGGACTGTTCACTGTCAGGTCAAGCGAAGGCATGGCTGAAATCGCCGTAAGGGGCTATGACAAGTTCTTCAACGTCGGTGAGGTCAATGAAACTGGATGGAACGAGATCATGGCGAAGACCAAACCGCCCTACGAATTGACTCTTAAGGAAAATGGCTGTATTATTTTCATTGCTGGGCTCGAGGATGACACTCTTCTAGTCTGCAGCAAGCACTCGACCGGTGACCGTAATGACTTAGCCATGAGCCATTCTCGAGCGGGCGAGATATGCCTAGAGAAGCAGTTGGCGAATCTTGGAATGACAAAAACCAATCTCGCTCGGGAGCTTCGTCGGAGAAATGCTACCGCCGTTGCCGAACTCTGCGACGACTCGTTCGAGGAGCATATTCTTCCTTATGGCCCCGACAAGGCTGGATTATATCTCCATGGAATCAACCTCAACCTTCCTCAATTTTCAACGTACCCAAGTGCCCTTGTCCAAGAATTCGCCCGTAAATGGGGGTTCAAGCTGACTGATGTAATCATCATGGATGACGCTGGCAGTATCCAGGGCTTTCTGAAGGAAACGGCTCAGACAGGTGCTCACAACGGTCGAGACGTTGAAGGCTTCGTCATTCGATGCAAGAGGAGCCCTGACCCGGTGAATCTTCCCTACCGGGACTGGTTTTTCAAATTCAAGTTTGACGAGCCATATCTCATGTACCGGCAATGGCGAGAATGTACCAAATCGGTCATCGCCGACGAGCCACCCAGATACAAAAAACACAAGGAAATTACTGCGCAGTATCTTGGATATGCGCGCCAACGGCTTGCCAGGGACCCAACCCTCGGCGAACTGTACAATAAAAACCATGGCATTATAGCACTGCGCAACGACTTCCTACAGTTCAAGAATCTTAAAGGTACAGAAGCTGCCAGCCTGGATTTGACGAGGCCAGTGAAAGCCATGCCCCAAGTTACTGGGAACGTGGTCTTGTGCCCGATCGCAACAATCGGCTGCGGCAAAACCACCATTGCTGTAGCCCTTAAGAAGCTCTTTGGATGGGGGCATATACAGAACGACGATATTTCAGCCAAGAAGCGCCCGCCGAAATTTACCAAGGAAATACTTGACGCGCTGGAGAGGGTACCAGTTGTTACCGGAGACAGAAATAATACGCAAAGCCGCGAGAGGGAGCAGATCATCACTGATATCAAAAGCCAAATTCCGACTGCGAAGCTCGTATGTCTTCACTTCCGCCACGACGAAGACTCCAAAAACGATATTTGGCGCGTCACTCAAGAGAGGGTGAGTGCTCGTGGCGACAACCATCAGACAATTCATGCTGCTACAAACCCGCAAAAGTCTATAGCCATCATGAAGAACTTTATGAAAATGTTCCAGCCATGCGAACCCAATTGCCCACCGGACAATGGCTTCGATGTCGTCATCGACCTGGATCCTTTGACAAACAGCCGCGTAAATCTTGAAATGGTGGTTCAAAAACTACATACTTACTTTCCAAACTTGGTTAAGGAAGTGCCCTCTTCAGAACATCTCGACACGGTCATGAAAGAAGCCCTTGAGTACAAGCCGGGCTTGGGACGCCCGGCCATGTCATTTCAGAAAAGCGGAAACGAAGGCACGATGCAGCGAATACAGCCGGCGAGACCGCGATTACCAAAGTCGAAGAACACGAGAAAGAATCTCAAATACATGTGTGTCGATCTCGACCGGCATTCTGTCATGGAGGTATTGGAAAATGCGTTTAGCCGTGCCAAACCCGAGATGGCGTCCTTTTATCGACAGCTGCAGAAGACTCGAAGAATCGAAGAACAGTTTCATGTGACACTCATGCATTGTAAGAGCTCCGAACGCTGCCCTAACCTTTGGGAGCGTTATGTCGGGCTATATAAGGCTGCAAAGGAGAGTGGCGGCAGACTCGGTAAATGCGAAGTCGTGCCTCTGCGGGTATGTGTACCGGATGTGATAATTTGACTGATGACATTTTGAAAAGCTGACAGAGGGTGCTTGCAGGTTGTATTCGACGAGCGCATCATGGCCATCGAAGTGTGTTTGAGCAGCATAGATGGAGAATGGGAGTGCGCGAACGATGTTGCTCATATTACCGTCGCAAGACGAGACAAAACAGTGAAAAAGAAAGAAAGTAATGATGTTCTGGCCAGGAGGTTGGACCCTGGACTCGCAAAGGGCAGCCTCAGCGAAATCTCCTTGGTAACCGGACCGGTTCTGGTAGGGGATGTCAAGGGAGTGTCATACTAATACCGGACAGCACGTGTCTGCCCTCTTATCGTTGGTGTCTGTAGATTGAAGACAGGAGGGATGTAACTAGCTTGTCATGGACTCAAGCAGATATTGCCCAACAATTACGATGAAAGCAGAATTAATCCTAACGGAACATATCGATAGTGTACAACATTCTGCTGCGGGAGCCGATGAGGAGGGATGTAAAGTGCAGGGTATATGATTCACGGGCTATTAGAAAACAAATGAAGAGGCAATGAGGATTAGCGGTTCTGTCCTTGATGACTTTATGACTGAGGCTCTACTCGTCGTCCAGAAGGCGACTTGCAACAGTGCCAAAAAAGGGTACCTCGAACCTGCATTCCGGATGTCAGCGGCGAGCTAACAAGATTGAGAGACGGGCGGCGGAGGAGAAGTGGTTACCTGTCGAGTATTTCTGCATCTCTGTATGCTCTGAGCGTCAGAAAAGCAGTAAGTGCCAGGTCTCCGAGAAAGAGTAGCCAGCTGAGCAGTGACGACCAGGAAAGAATGAGGTGGAGGATCAGGATCGCGGTATACAGCAGAGCGGACTGCCAGGCGTGGAATCTATGGGAGACAAGGGCAGCGGTAGCCACGTCAGCGACAAGCCTTGGACAAAATAGGCGGCTGGAGAATGCACACCGAACATAATCGCTGTTGCGCTCGAGGATGAGCAGGAGGATCGGGCCAAGGGGCGGCAGCGCCAGGTAGGCCAGGCAGACCTCGCGGTCGAGGCGCAATCCGAGGCTCGTGTCGAACTCGCTGACGTGGGAGGGATACGGGCCGGCAGAAGACGCAGACGAAGCGCCAGTCCAGCCAGCAGCAGCCTGACCGTCGAAGCCAGCCCAGCCGCGCTGGGGCTGCGGGTGCTGGAGCGGCGGCGACGTCCTCCTGCTGGCAAGGGCGTCGAGGGAGGCGCGCGGCGACGAGACAGCCAGGTCAGGCGACGCGACGCGCGAATGCTCGGGCGGCGACGACTGGTAGGGTGCGAAGTCCATGATGTCGAACAAGAGGCCAGAGCGATGGCAGGGTTCTCTGGCCGCGACAAGAGGCAGACGACGATGGTTCGACGAGATTCGGTCGCCGCCGACGTCAGGAAAGCGCGCGAGGCGCACGGGCTGGACTCAGCGGCGGAGCAGCAGCAATGGAATCGGCGACGGCGTCGGACTGTTTCTCGTTGGGTCGAGTTCCCGCTGAATGGGTTGAGGCGGCGGGCAGTGGCGGCGAGCCGCGGTGTCGCGCTCGGAAGAGCCCCGAAAGCGCCAACAGCCAGTTAGGCAGATACTTCTCCGAAGCACAAACCGCATAGCGCATATTCGCGTACTGAGGTATCAGCTCGCTGTATCCCATTGACCAACCACCACGAATGAGGTTCCCGGTTAGATCAAGGGCCTGCCAAGCACGCCTGCCACGTTTCAGACCAGCAGCAGGGCGACTTCATGGCTCTCGTTTCAAAGCCGGCAGGTTCGCGCGCAGTGAGGGGGAAGATGTAGCAAGAATATGGCGCTGTACAGCCGAACTGCTGGGCGACGCCGCGAGACCAACCTGACCGACTTTTGTTTCTCGATGTGAAAGCCACGCATGAAAGCCACACGTGAAAGCCACGCGACTATTCTCGTGCCGCTCGACTCTTCGGGCGGTACGGAAATCCGGACAAGAGAACTGCTGGCTTTCGGCTGACGGTGCGCATTTTCCATAAGGAGGACGGTCGAGCTCTAAAGGTAGCGGCGACCATGACCTTTGACCGGGATTCGCTTGGCGATGAGGAGTAGGATTTCCCGGGACATTCAACGGATAATAAACCATGATGGTGCAATCTGGTCACGCATCACGCAAGCGACAGAGGCTGCCCTGCCAGCTAGGGCAAGAAGGTGGTCATTAGATTCTTAATTCCGCAGCCGCGATTGAGCAAATCAAACTAGATTTATCAATCTGTTTTCGCTCCCAGAGTTGCAGTTGAACTGCCTAGAATTGGGCCTCATCTACTCTCGCGTACACGTTTGCAACATCAAGCCGCCATCCACATCAACGCACTGCTGCATCTTATTCATAGATGGGCCAAAAAAAACCCCTCAATGGTCACAATAGACGTGACGGCCCAAGTCCTCACGATGCTGCAGTAGTGGCTTCCTGCTTATTATCAACTTTCTTAGCGGGCGGCGCTCCCATGTCCGGTTCGTCTGCCTCGTGGGCTCGTTTGCCGTTGGCAGTAGCAGTCGAAACCTTGTCGCTCTCCTCTGCTGTCGATTGAATCTGAGCCTTGACACTGTGGAAGCAAACGTCAGCTCAGAAGTGGGTACGGACCAGATCTGGGTCTGCTAACCTATCAAGGGTTTCACATGGCTCGCCGTTCTCTTTGCGGCTCTCCCGGCCTTGGCCGCCGCCACGTCCGCCTCGTCGGCCCCGACCGCCGCGCCCTCTTCCGCGGCCGCGTCGCCCTTCGACGCCAGGCTTGGAGTTGGTGTCACGCCGCTTCTTCCAGTCATCAGCCTCGCGGCCCTGCAGACGGTGTCGGTCTCCGAAACCTCTCTTGTTACTAGAATCCCTCCCCTCAAAGAACTTCTTCTGCGAGGACTTGTTGGGTTCTAGCTTTCCTTGACGGATGAGCTCCATCTTTTCGACGCAATAATCGCTCTTGGACATAATCTTGAGTTCATCTCCCTTGTAGGTCGGCGGTGGATCTTTCTCAATGAAGGCCTTGGCCGAATCCTCGTCGGGAAAGGTCACAAATACAGAGCCTTTGAAGAGACCCTCATTTGTCCGCCTTAACTTTAATCCTTTGATCTCACTGAATTGCGTGAAAAAGCTTTCTAAATCGAATTGAGTGTCTGGATTCTCATCCCCAAAGCCTTTCACGTATACGGTGGCGGCCTCAATCTTGGCTCGTGCTTGCGCCATTGGCTTGTAGGCGACCTTACGCTTGATCAACTCCTTTCCCTCTTCCCCTGTGACGTCGAGGAATTTGCTGTCACGCAGGGCCGCAACCACGGCGCTATACGGCTGGAAGGTACGCATGCGCTTGAAAGAGTGAATCTTGGTGATTGGCATGGGCCTGTTGGCAGTTCCTTCGCAAGACTCCCACATGAACTTGTCTTGCGGGAAGTTCCAGTCGCCGAAGTAGAACTCAACCTAGTGGAAGCAAGTCTGTTACTTATCGAGTTCTCTGAGATTTCTTGTCTTTAAAATTACCTGTTTACGGATGGCTTCAGGATCATCGGTGACATCTCGAACGCTTGGATCAAACTTGCGATTACTTCGAACGACATTGCGGTCGATTTGGGCTTCAGTCTTGCGAGTCGTCTCGTCGCCAGGATGGTCTTTAGTAGGCTGGGCTTCGATCTCAGTCGACTGGGGAGCCTGGGCTACAGGCTCTGTTTCAGGTTCCGTCGGTTCGATTGCATTGTCGGCCTCCAACTCTGCAGGTTGTTGAGGCTCACGGATGGCCTCCGTCGATTTCGCAGGGACGTCCGTCTCGCCCATCACGCCTGGAGACGACTGATCGCAGGGAGCGGAATGACAGGTTCTTCGTGAAATAGTCCTAGCCAAATCCAAAAATAACAATAAGTCTCTGTGTCGACAACAAATTATCACGATAAGTGAGCTATGCACAATTCTGATGTTTGAAAGTCGGCTCTGAGCGCATTGACTAAGAAAATGTTTATTAGCTGAGTCTAGATAAGGGCTGTCGATAAGAGACCCAGTAACTAAACAGCAGGCCAATTCAACGTCTTCGCCGCTTAACTAGTTGGCCCAAAAACCCCGACACAGCAGCTCACCGTGCAAAACACCAACCCTTGCCATATCAACCGCGTTTTCTTGGACGAATTTGTATTTCTTTATGGATTTCTCTTCTAAAGACACTTAGTTGGCCTGCTGTAACCCCGCACCAGCATCAACGGGTTAGATAGTTAACTATTTTTTCCCTCATTAAGTCTGGGTTATAACTACCTTAATGAATCAGCACTCTCGGCTTCAATGCACCCCGCCCCTCCTTTCAGCACACTTACCACATCAACGCCACAGAAACTTCAAGGTCACGTTTGAGGCCATCACAACCGGCGACGATAGTCATTTGGGACACTTTATGACTCAAAAGGCTGCAATAGTCTACATTGTTTATCAAGGTCTGCATTTCACGGGCCGCCCGTTGCCTCGTATGCTGGGCCAAGTGCTTGGGCTAGCTGCCTTGAAGTCTTCAAGCTCGAAGCAGCGGAAAAGCGCCGCCCTATGACGGGACTTGAGGGCCTATACCGGCTATACCACCGTCACCTCGCGGCTTGGTCTGGATTGACGGATGCCAAATCGCTGGTAGCTTATCTGGGAGATTCTGCCGACTGAACTGGGGGTATACGATGTTGATGAAATCATCAGTCATCCTCACCATACTTGCAGTATTGGGCGGTAATAGCACGTGGTTACTTAGCGCTATCTAAAAAAGAACCATATTTACACCATGAGCCCTCAGGATGATGATAACCTTGGCCTAATGAGAATATTTGATGAAGGATCCATCAGAATCAATACCCCAAAAGATGAACGCTGGGATGATAACCAAGCGGTCACGTGCAACCCGGATGTACCAGGGCTTGATGAGCAGAGGTAACCACCCATGATCCAACGCGCTTATAAAAAAACTAGAATGGCCTTGCTTGGGATTGCTCTCCTTGCCGGTGTCGAGTGGACTCTGATATATCTTTCCCGTACTCGGCCTTTTTTTAAAACGATTCGAGGAAGTGTGGTGGCGAAAAATGCGTAGACGGAGCACGGAAGGCTAAGGCCAACCGATCAGCTCATTACCATGATATAGGCCCCAATCGCGCACATGGTGACCAGCCCGAAGCTAGACAAGGGATTCGAAAAAGTCTTGTGTCCACCAGCTTGGAAGCCCTTGGCGGCATTCATGCCAGACGGGCTGGCCTTAGGGGGGGAACTGTCGACGGGCTGGCTCGCCACGGCTGTCGCTGAAGGTATGGACGCCCCTTTGCTCGCAAAAGCGATAATGTTGGACTTGGATGAATTGAAATTGGTAGGAGCAATTCCAATTTCGTTGTTGAACAGGTCGTACACGACATAGGCCGAACGGAGGAAGGTATCGCTTAGTAAAAATGGTGGATTGTCTTGGGCCAGAATGCCCACGGCGCAAGCCGGTCGCCCGCGATATGGCCCGATGAGAAATTTGACGTCCGATTGGAACGGGACTACCAGCTCATCCATGGCTATGTCGATGCGTGGCCCATCCGGACCACCGAATGTGAAAGAGAAGCGGCCTGCGTGATTTGCAAATGAGCAGGGTACCATGGGCAGTCCGGTGCTTGACTGGTATATAGCCCCGACTTCCTCCCAGACTTGATTGGCCATGTCCTGTGGTAAGTAATTGTACGTCGTTCCAGAATCTAGAATGACGGGCAGGGGCAGTTGAGCCGAGGTTAGCATATCAGTCCCACTAGGACTGGTGGCTTCCACGGAATACAGAGAAACGGCGAAAGCTGTATATCGGCTGGATTTCCCGTTGGGTAAAACGGAGACTTTCTTCAGCTCGCCGACATACTTCTCCGTGTCAATTGCCCCAAACAATATTTGACCAGTCCTGGCGTCCAAATCATTGAGCCATAGGCTGAATGCGGGCGTGCTGATCATGTCTGCGTCCGCCAAGGCCAGAGGCAGGTTAAGGTAGGGTTTGGAAGAAGAAGTTTCCAGTGAAGCCTCATCTGCGGCATATCCCACGCCAGCGAGACCATAGGGAATGGTAGTATTGTCTCCCAGGCCCATGGTGAAGTTGGAAACCGAGGCAGAACCGAACCGGAACTGGTCTCTGAAATAGTTGCCATTTGAGTAGCTGTCGTCTTGATAGGTGATTGTAAAGGAGCTGTCCGTTAAGTTGTCGAAGGTACTGGACTTATCAGGGTTGACTAGGCTCTCATATTAGCGGCCACTTGCTCGGCTCCAAGGGGAATCGGGATGCTCTTGTACAGGTGCCAAGCGTGCAGCCTCCTTGCAAACGCTCTCTGCATGCAGCGGCGTTTTTGGTGGGCACCCAGACATCGCTGCTGCCTGTGTCCAGCTGCAGGACAAGTTGTTGGCCAGGCGTGCCGACGGTGACATTCAGGAAATAGCCTCCCATTAACACTTCGTTCTGAATAGGGCTGTCGACGGTCTGGCTGGTCGCACGGCGAGCCCTGGCTCTGACGCCGCCGCGTCTCTCGATGCTCCATAGGGCCGTCTGGCCAAAGACGCCAGCTGCCAAAACGGCGGCCGAAAGGAGGCTCCACGGTGGCAGCATCGTGGGCAGCGCGAGGGCTGGGATTGAGCGGAGAAGACAAGAAGATTGCCACGAGCGGTACCTTGCCGGGTCTGGGCGCAAAAGAGACCGTGGGGCCTAAAAGACCGGCCGTTGTTCGCTGCCGGATCCGTCCGTTTCAGCATGGTAGCTATAAATACCGAGCGAGCAGCAGCTGAACAACTAGCTGATGTACTTACTAGGCATGCGATACCTACCCAGCTGCCGATAGAGGTGATGAGCAGGCAGGCAGGCCTTAGCCGCCGCATTCCGAGAAAAGATGCGTGCACCCATCCATGCGGCAGGACGGATAGATGGCTTAAGGCTGGGACAAAGATGGGACAGGGACAAAGGGGCACCCATGCATCCTTATTGTGGGTGCATCCCCGCATATGGTCGAAGCGGGTACCGAGTTTTGAGAATAAACTCACTAGCTGCTTCGTGGCCCTTCTGAATTGGGACGTTGGGGCATTCCGCGGCTCACCAATACGTCCATAGACACGCCGGATTGGTGATTCATCTCCACCCGTGCCCAAATATAAAGGCCTGGCCCATCAGAGGCTCTCGGAGACGGCTGGAGAAGCTTTCCTCGGGTCCCGGGGCTGTGGACGTGGTCCATCCTGTCGCCAAAAGTGAGCGCCAGCATCAGCGAGGGGGCGACTGCGCCAAACCCCGTGGCTGATGGCTGACACACCCCGGGTGCTAAGCCTCCGCCATTTTGCCGGTCGGTGAGAAGCGCGAGGAGTCGTGGCCGGCGCCCCCCGTAGACAAATCAGTGAGGCACCGAGGCAGACTGACATGAGGCCCTGAAACAGGCGGCTCGCTCCCGCGCTCCGTGTCCGTCCAGTAGCTACCTAACGGAACCAGCAATCAAGACATTGACGTCGCCTTTTGTTGGCATGCATCCGAGCCGTGCTGGATGGTGGCGCTTCCTTCCCCCTCGCCATTCCATGGTTGCCCCCGTGGCGTATTAGCTCAGCAAGCCCGCTGTCCCTCCATCGCTGGCCGGTCTCTCGTGACACGCTCAGCCATCGGCCCTCTCCTCAGTGCGCGATCACGCCGCCGTCGTCTCGCTCCGCCTCGCTCTGCGACTGAGCCACGATGACTTCTCTCAGCCGCAGCCGCTTGCTCGCGGCGGTTGCCGTCGTCT
>KB853630.1:83260-96255 GCA_000372705.1 Cerataphis brasiliensis yeast-like symbiont
GGCAACGTCGGCAGTGACATGCTGCAGGCGCACATGGCCCTCATGAACAATCGCCCTGATGGCTGTCCCCCATGGTCCGTGTCGCCTCGCCCGCACCCTCGTCTCGCCGCATGACCCTGATGCCGTTTTATCGCAGCTTCAACTGCCTTTTACCCGCGCACACCTGTGCTCAGTACGCGAGCTGCAATGAGTTCAACGGCAAATGCGATTGTCCGGATGGCTTTGGGGGCGATGATTGCCGCGAGCCGCGTATGTTCCTCAGGCTTGCCATGTCGCCGCACGCTTTTTGTCGAGCGTCGATGCTGACCTTTTATCAGTTTGCGGCTCCCTTGGTCGTGGCAAAGATAGGCCCATGCGCCCTGGCAGCACCTGCGACTGCGATCCAGACTGGTCGGGCATCAACTGCAACGTCTGCACGCAGGACCATGCCTGCAACGCCCTGATGGAGACTGGCAGCGGCGGCGTCTGCTACCAGAACGGTCAAGTTGTCCGCAACAATCACCAGATCTGCAAGGTCACCAACAAGCAGATCACCGGTCTCCTCGGCAAGCAGGTGCCCGAGGTTACCTTCAGCTGCAAGAAAAAGGAAGCCACGTGCGATTTTCAATGTCAGTGTTCCCCCCTTTGGCTACTACGGCTCGCTTGCCATTGACATGCTCTTTCGGACTATTTTAGTCTGGGTTGACGCCGTCGAATCTTTCTACTGCCACCTCACCGACTGTCAATCTAGCGCCAGCTTCGGCGAGGCCGCCAATGCCACGTCCTACAAGTGCGCTCACATCAAATGTAGCTGCATTCCCGGGCGCATGCTATGCGGTAAAGATGGCTCTGTCGACCTCAGCGACTTCCTTCAGCAGTCCATCCGAGGTCCCGGCGGCTTCGAGTGCACCTCGAGAGCCGGCCAGCTGCATAACTGTGCTTTCAGGGAACCCGAAATGGACAACCTTATTTATCAGCTGATCGGCGACTCCAGTATCCTTTTGGGCTGTCAGGCTGGTGAATGCCTGTATGAGACCGAGGTTCCCGGCTACAGACGTCCAGTGAAGCAGATCAATACACCCCTCATCGCCGGTGTGATTGCAGGCTGTGCCCTTTTCGTTGTTGCCGTCATTATTATGACCTGGTTTCTTTCACGCCGCAAGCTCAAATATGGGACGATACGTCTCGATGAATCCGACGATGAGAGCACCAAGCTCATGGCCGATCACCGACCGGCAGCATTGTACTTCGAAAACATAACGTACTCCCTGAACGGCAAAATCATTCTCGACCGTATTCAAGGAATCTGCCGTCCGGGCGAAGTGACAGCCATCATGGGTGCTTCTGGGGCCGGTAAAACCACCTTTCTTGATATCCTTGCTCGGAAGAACAAGCGCGGACAAGCCTCCGGCGACTGCTATGTAAATGGTGAAAAAGTCGGTGATTCGGAGTTCAAGCATGTTGTGGGATTTGTCGACCAAGAAGACACCATGCTCCCAACTCTGACCGTTCACGAAACTATCCTCAACAGCGCCTTGCTGCGGCTGCCACGAGATATGAGTCGCTCCACCAAGGAGCAGAGATGCTTTGAAGTAGAGAAGGAGTTGGGAATATACCACATTCGGGATTCGCTTATTGGCTCCGAGGAGGGCAAGGGGCGAGGCATCTCCGGCGGCGAGAAACGGCGAGTCGGAATTGCCTGCGAGCTCGTCACGAGCCCCTCGGTCTTGTTTCTTGACGAACCCACAAGCGGGCTGGACTCCTACAACGCCTTCAACGTCGTCGAGTGTCTCGTCACGCTCGCCAAGAATTACAAGAGAACGGTCATCTTCACCATTCATCAACCTCGTTCCAACATCGTCGCTCTTTTCGACAGGCTCATTCTCCTGGCCCAAGGAAAGACAGTATATTCTGGCCCTTTCGCCCATTGTCAACAGTATTTCGACTCCATCGGTTACGAATGTCCGCCTGGCTTCAATATTGCCGACTACCTTGTTGATCTCACCATGCATGCTGGTAACAACATGGACTTTGACCATGGGACTATCAGGGCTGACGTGGCTAGCCTGGGGCCCAGCAGCACCAAGGCCGTCAAGTCGATAGCCAGCATCTCTGGCACAAGCACTGGCGAAGACAGCAATGCCGAACAATATGCATCGCCCCAACATAGAAACCGCCGTTGGGACTCCGTCAAGCTGCGACAGGAGCGAGAGCTGTTTACGCGCAGAAAGCAAGGCGTTGATACCGCCGCATCGTCGGACGCTGGTGGCGAAGAAGTGGGCGTGTATCGCCTACAAGTCAACCCGGCCACCAGCCTCCTGCCACCTCCGACACCGGACGATGGTCACGACCTGCCACCGTCAGCTGCTACAGACACCGACCTGGACATCATGACGCAGTCCTTCGCTCGATCCGAGGTTGCCAACACCACGCGCCAAGAAATAAGGCAGGCCGTTTCTGCCGCCGGTGAAGCCAACGGGTCAGGTCTGCGGGGATATGACGACCCCGAAGCACCACAACCGAACCTGGACTCGAGTGCCATTGGCAAAGGCTACGCTCGCATAGGTTACTCAACCCAGTTTATTATCCTCTCCCAGCGGACATGGAAAAACCTGTATAGGAACCCAATGCTCATGCTCACGCACTATGCCACCGCAATCATCTTGGCAGTCTTTTCAGGCTACTTGTTCTACGGGCTTACGGACGACATCCCCGGATTCCAAAACCGCCTGGGCCTCTTCTTCTTTCTCTTGGCTTTGTTCGGCTTCAGCACGCTTACCAGCCTCAATGTCTTCGCAACTGAGCGTCTGCTCTTCGTCCATGAGCGAGCCAACGGATATTATGCCCCTGCGACTTACTTTGCAGCCAAGGTTCTGTTTGATATCGTACCGCTAAGAATTATCCCACCGGTGCTCATGGGATCCATCATCTACCCCATGACCGGCTTGGTTCCGGACTCGACACATTTCTTCAAATTCATGCTGGTGCTGGTGTTGTTCAATCTGGCAGCCGCGGCCATTTGCCTCTTTATTGGCATTGTGTGCAAAGACGGAAGTGTCGCCAACTTGATCGGTAGCTTGGTCATGCTCTTCAGTCTTCTCTTTGCAGGGTTCCTACTCAACCATAATGCCACACCGGCTGGTGCGTTGTGGTTACAGGCCTTATCCATCTTTCACTACGGCTTCGAGTCTCTTATTGTGAATGAAGTGGTGGAACTCACTCTGGTTGATCGGAAGTACGGGCTGGATATCACCGTTCCAGGCGCCGCCATCCTCAGTTCGTTTGGATTTAATAACAGCGCACTTTGGATGGACGTCGGGAGCCTTGGTACAATCGCTGTTTTTTTCATCATTTTAGCTTACGGTGCAATGCATTTCTTGCTAGTGGAAAAGAGATAGCACCGTTGGCCGGCGTGAGGTCCATAGCGCATACGCCCCCCCAGGGAATTATGACTTGCTGCTCTTACATGTTTCATAGGCAAAATACCCTTTAACGTAAACGAGACGGGAGACGTTAGGCTCGACCAGTCCGGCAGTTGAGCGTTTGAAGAACCGGCTCATCTGCACCTCGCCTTGGGAGACAAAGTCTAGTACGGAATCTGGAAGGGGAAAAATCCTATTCACTCGGGAGATATTCCAAGCATTTTGATCATCGAGCATATGCTTTTTGCCGCTATCTGCACAAAATATTGTCCGCTGAACAAAGGAAGAACTCGGGCTCGTGCAGAAAAGCTAACGATGGGCGGATGCTAAGCCATTTTCCCCCCCGTAAGATCTTCTGCTATGGTCTCTTGTCGGAGGCCGCTGCGATGATGTTCTGTTTCGTTCCAGTGCATCGGTTTGTTTGAAATTCCCATGGACATGCGAAGCATGCTGGCTATTGAGGGCGGCTTGCCGGCTACGTCCCAAATGCTATTGCAGGGTCCGCGATCATAGATTAACGAGTTATTTGGCTTGAAGTAATCCTCTCGAAAAATTTCGTCGATGTGAGTCTCAAGCCCGCTTTCGTCGACGATGAACTTGGATGAGCTAATGTAGAGGTTCATGAGTGCATCACGACGCGCTTCTTTCTTTAATCTCTCGCGGGCAGCTGTTCTCGAGCGACTGCGGTCAGCGCGACGGAAGCGATCGGGATCAAGGACCATTTTTGTGTCCAGGATTGAATTCAGAACAGTGGTCCTAGTAAGACGGTCATCTTCCCGCTCAGGTGCGGCCCTGGCCTGCTTCTTCTCTGCCAGTTCACGGCTTGTCAGAGCTTGGCGCATTTTGTCATCTTTCTTGCGGCGCTCCCAGAGCATCTGCAGACTCTGCCTCAGGTTCTCCCTCCTATTTTGAGACATTTCCATTTTCCATTGCTGGGTTTCATTAGACGGCGCGGAGCCGCTTCTGGGTGGCTGCTTGCGAGTCATCGACCTCGGGAGGGTTCTCTCGATGTAATCCGGGCGAAGTTTTCTATCGCCGTCGGCACGTGGAAATATCTTGCGCGGCACAGGCAGGAAACCTCTCACTCGTGAACATTTCACTTCAGACGACTGAGGAGGGTCGGGTAACCGAATGAAGGAGGGAGACTCGGGCGGTACGGAGCTCGAACGGGCAGGCTGCGATGTCGACAAAGCCTGCGTTGTTGCCCGAAGACGACAAAATTTTGATGGCACACATCGCCAAGATAAATGGAAAGGCATGCCGCTGCTTGATTCGTTGGGAATTCGGAGGTTCTAGGACTTCGTGGACAAGGTGCTGGGAGTTCATATTCCACATATACATGTACAAATTTATAGGACGATCTTTAACCGTCGCCGTGCTCGGCCGGATTATATATTTGCCGAGAGAGTACCTTTCATGGCTCGCTCCACACACCCACACACACAAAAAAAAAAGGGCGAAATGAGTCGAGGTTGCAGCAGCAGCTTGTCAAGAGCTGCTTCATCACCCTTCTCTGCGGTTCAATACATGTCCTCGGCTCAATTCAACTCGTTATATTTTGGTGATAAATAATTCAGCAAAGATCTACATCTGAGAAGGCGATCCTGCACTATCATGGGTACCGGAAAGAAAGAAGCCAGTAGGCGCCTGCGCCAAGGAAAAACTGGTGATGGCCTGGGTAACGTTCGTATCAAAGGCGAAAACTTTTATCGGTATGTGTTCCATCCCGTTGCGCACACTTACAGTTGGCTGATAAGATGGCAGCAATGCGAAAAAAGTCAAGACCTTGAATATGTACAAAGAGGGCAAGGTGCAAAGGAATGCGGACGGCAAGATCACCAAGGCTGCCTCGTACCAGTCACGAGACGTCCCAAATGCTCGAATCGAACCCAACCGTAGATGGTTTACAAACACACGTGTCGTCTCACAAGACACCCTCAAGGCGTTCCGTGAAGCGATGGCGGAAAAGGCCAATGACCCCTATCAGGTTCTTCTTAAGTCGAACAAGCTTCCTATGAGTCTTATCCGCGATGGGCAAGACCTGAACGGCATCAAACAACACAAGGCCAAGATAACCGTCGAGAGCACTCCTTTTGCCGAGGTTTTTGGGCCCAAAGCGCAGCGCAAACGCGTGAAGCTGGACGTCGGTAGTCTAACTGATTTGGCTGACGATACCGAAAAGAGCATGGACATATACCAGGAGAAACTGGAGCAAGCCAGGCTTTTGAGTGGCAACTCCGATCATGATGATGATCACAAGCCATCCTTAATGGCTATAGATCCTGTGTTTGATAAAGGCCAGAGCAAGAGGATCTGGAACGAACTTTACAAGGTTATCGACTCCTCAGACGTCGTCATACACGTACTTGATGCGAGAGATCCCATCGGGACTCGTTGCCGAAGCATTGAAAAGTATCTCAGGGAGGAGGCACCTCACAAGCATTTGATATTTGCTTTGAACAAATGCGATCTGGTACCTACAAGCGTAGCGGTAAGCTGCATCTTCCCTCTTCCCCCCACTGTACCCCTCTCCCGCTCTTGTGCATTGTCTTTCATTCCCCATGCCCATAAGACCCCAATGCTCTTTGTCAGGACTTCTCCGCCATCACGGTGCGTTCCGATGGAGGTTGTCTGTTACAGCATTGGGAAATTGAATCATTGGCTCTCATTTGCCTTGGCTGCACAGCAGCTAGTGGTTGACTGGTGCCGTTTTGGCTACCGTCATGAGATGCATTGCGTGTCAGATGAGTTGAAGTCTTCGCGAACCGTCTCGAACGGCAAATCCACCGGCGACTTCTTAGTGATGATTCGCACATTTTTATTTCTTCGCACGCCGTAATGGTCATCTTTGAGTTAATGAACCATGGAATCTGACCGTGGCGATGTGAACAGGCCGGTTGGGTGCGGAGCCTGTCCAAGGAGTATCCGACGCTGGCTTTCCATGCGAGCATAACGAACTCCTTCGGCAAGGGCTCTCTCATACAACTTCTCCGACAGTTTTCTAGCCTGCACTCGGAGAGAAAACAGATTTCAGTGGGATTAATAGGAGGCCCAAACACTGGCAAGTCGTCAATCATCAACACCCTATTGAAGAAAAAGGTGTGCACTGTGGCCCCCATTCCTGGAGAGACTAAAGTGTGGCAATATGTGAGTCTCATGAAGCGCATCTATCTCATCGATTGCCCTGGCGTCGTGCCTCCATCAAGTACAGACACGCCAACGGACCTGGTACTTCGAGGCGTCGCTCGGGTGGAAAAGGTGGAGTATCCAGCGCAGTACATATCGGCAGTATTAGACCGGGTGAAACGAAGTCACATGGAGAAGACTTATGAACTCAGAGGTTGGAAGGGTGCCACTGAGCTCCTGGAACAACTTGCAAGAAAAAGTGGCAGACTACTCCGCGGGGGGGAACCTGACTTGGATGGAGTGGCGAAGATGGTACTGAATGACTTCATGAGGGGCAAGATCCCATGGTATACTCCAGCTCCTGCGGCTGAAAGCGAAGATGAGGCCGAATTGCAAGGCCGCAGCGGGAGACTAGGAGAAATGCCGCAGAGACGGAGCGCATTCGAGCCTTCGAACGGTCGCGACATATCAGCGACCGCTGAGCAGGGGAGCTGGCCTGAGACAGATGGCGAACAAAGTTTTCAAGGGTGTGGCAGGGACAGCGAATAGGCACAAGCAGCCATGACACACTAGATCAACAGACCGCTGCGGCACTGGCGTTAGGTTGGGTGAAGGAGCCGGTCATAGGCGACGAGCCGTCCGCGCGTTCAGTTAAACTACACTTGAGTACTGCGGGTGAGTCGACCAAATTTTGACCATGGACAGCCACAAGGTAACGCTTATAGAAAAGCAGAAGCCAATGCATACTCCCCGGCCAGTGACGGGGAAGCGGCACTTCACAGCACTGCCGCCGAATTCAGGCGCGGTTTGACAGCTGCTTAGGCAAAATCGGCTAAGTGCAGGTGGATTGAAAGGCAAAAATGACTTCAGGTCCCGATGCTGTTGGGCAACCCCTTCCTTCGGCAACTGGCTCCCGTGAATGTGGGTCGACTGAGAAGGGCGTGAGGAGCTTATTATTCCATAATATACGATTCTACCGAAGTCGGTCAATCTCGTATCGACAGCTCCATAGACCGATCCGTCGAATTAGCATACAGACGCAATCTAGCGCGACCCCATGGCTGCAACGGACGTGGCAGTCGGCGGCTGCTCACAAGCGAGACTAGGCGATCGATGTGGCAGTGGCGTGCAGGCCTATCAACTACCGGCTCCCATCACGACAGAGGCAGCGTAATTGCAGGCGATGCCTTGATGTCCGCGCCGTGCACGGGAGCTGAGCGGTAGACGATGTCGATGTCAGAATCTCCCCAGTGGCGTTGAGATGGTTCCTAAAGTCGGTTAAATGATGCATCGATAGTCGCGGGCGATGTGATACTACCGACGCAACTTTCGGCGGGCTTCGTCCTACCGAACTTACCGGCCTGTCCTGGCAAGTATCCGGGTGTATGCCAAGAGATTGATAGAGTATGGACGACTGAGACCTGTGCGAGGTCTCGTTCGGCAGACGATGCTTGATTTCGAAGCTGTGTTCATCTCTTGCGACATGGGCAGCTTTGCCTGCCTGACAGAGCCGCGCGGGCTCGGCAACCTGGACCGTTCTGCGACACCGTGTCTTGGGCAAGTCTCATGGCAGTCGCATCTCAATGATTGAACAAGGACATGGTCGCGTCCTCTGGCTATACGAGCGTAAGACGCCCTACCGGGACGCTCGTGTCTGCGTGCTGCATCGATGGCCAATCTAGGCCTTCCTAACGACCAAGACGGAGGACGACCGTGACGTTGCTCTGCAGGCCTCGTATTTCCGCCGTGGGATCCGTCCCGCGATTTATCATGCGATGAGATCGGGGTCCACGGTTACTGGGCCCGTCATGCCGTCGTGCCTGTCTTGAACAGGACCACGCACTTGAGGTGCCTCATGGGCCAGCGCATATACAAAGTCGTGCCCCCCCGCCCGCCTTGAGCACTGGTTCTCCAGCTTAACGACCTCAATACGAATCACATGCCTCTGAGTCGCTGACAAGAAGACGACGATGCCCCATCTTCCTCTTGGTTTGGGCCTCATGGCCGTGGCCAATGCCTTGGTCGCCCGCAATTCCGGCTGCCAGCTGCGCATGACGGCTGGCGGGGCCGGTTCTGGTCCTGTCGGACAGATCACGAGCGGCCAGGTTCGAGCCGGCCAAGGCATCGGAACGGCAGCGTTTGAGCTACGTGGTGATCAGATGGTCGACTCTTAGGGTCGCGGCTGCTGGTGGACTCGTGAGTCAGACGTGTATGCGACTTCGGCCTTGCAGCGCGCCCACTGACAAGCTGTAGAATGCCAGCACCAACGAACCTCCTGCAGTGTGACCAAGGACAGAAGCCCGACCAAGGCTTCAAGGTTGGCTGCGACGGCTCCGTCTCCTTCAAAGGCCAAACTGCCTTTTACGGGTGCAAGACGGGCGAGCAGAGCCAGTACAACGTCTACCTCAGACCGAAAGGCGTCGAGTGCGCCAGAGTGACTCTGGCGGCCGACTCATGCCAGGCTCGCTGCCAATCGCCACCGCCTCAGCCTGCAACGACGATGCCCAGGTCTTGCCCTGCCAATCTCAACGGGGCGTACGAGTACCCTCATCTGATTGTGCATGTAGACAAGTCCCAACCGGATAAAATAGTTGGGACATCATACTTTGGCGAGGTGTCGGCGAGCGTCTCCTCCATCTTCAACTTTGACATTCCCTCAGCGGACAAAGGCAAGACTTGCAGCCTCATCCTCATGCTGCCATAGCAAAAGGATCTCCAGACATCATCTTATACCATGTCCGGGGACGGCAAGCTGGGGTTCACCATGCTCCAGCCAGCTGCTTCCATGAGCACGACGTACAACAAGCCGAGCATGCAGCAGACCATGCTGGCTACGATGATGACTCCCGGGAACAACTACGTCATAGGCTCCTTTGACTGCCCGGCGGGCAAGCAAGTCATGGTGGAAATGTCTGCCATGGGCACTGCCAAGCTCAGGTACTTTCAGGATTACAACCCATCCCCCATTGGACTCTACATCACCAAGTGCTAGAATTCCAAAGGCAAGTCAAGGTGGGGACAGCCAGCGTCGCGATTGCCGGCTCCGAGAATGGTAAATTCACCATTGCTTCACAGGGGAAGGGAGGGGAGACTGTGCGGTTAATTGGACGGAGATATTGCCAAGTTATCCACCTCGAACATATCGTCACGAGTAATTTTTGAGAGATTGAAAGCCGCAATGTTCTCTTTTGCTTTGCGCTGCGTCTGTGGACGAGATCATCTTCTTTATCTTGAGTTACCACCTCTACTGGATTCCTGCTTCGGTAGAGCTCGTCAATCGTAGCGTATGGGCTATAAATGCGTATTATTGAAGAGAAGCTACGCAATTGCTTGAAACATGATGCGTCAATTGCTTCTTTTTCTCGAATCTGCGGATGCTCAGAGATGTGCATCCCTTGTGCTGGTAATGCAACCTTAAGGAAGGGAAAAGTAATATCTTAAATGGCCATGACAATCCCATGATGCATCAGGCAGCATCAAGCCGGAATGACGTAAAGCCAGAGAGGTTCAGGTTTTCTGTGTCAATTTCGATGCTGCGTTATGCGACACATCCCGCCTCCTCCCCTTCTCAGCCCTGAAGCTAGTCAGAGCTGTCGAAGCTAATGCATGCACGGAGCAGACCTCGAACGTCCCGAATCCATCGATGATTCCGGATCCTGTTGGAAGAAGAACGGGAATGGGTTTTGCTGGAGCCACCTCAATGCCGCAAAATGAGCTCTTGATTTCGCCGTGCAAGCCCGCAGCGGCCAGTCGCCGGAGCACTTCGTCGGCCTGACGCATGTTTTCTCCTTCTGAAACCGAAAAGACGAGCTTGTCGTAGGCGTGTGAGCCACATTAAACATGCAAAATCTATCTCAGACAGGCATTGATAAAGCACTGAAAAGCTGCTGGGGCCATTGGTGAGCCTCAGTGGGATAGGGGTAGGACACGCACTCATGATGCCTTCATCCGTGAGCGGATCGACATGAGCCCTAACCTCCTCTGATTTGCCACATGCATGACTTTATTGTACCGAAAATTCCAATCTTCAGGCTTAGGGAGCTCGAAGCTGGGTGTGGTCAGTAGTTCTTTCATGGTAGATGATCGTGTATGTTGAAAATGATTAACTAATGGAGGGCAGTTGACAAGAGGCAACATCTAGCAGTAGCAGGTGTTACGGAGCAAAGATCAAGAAAACTTTAAAGATTATCAGGACTCAACGGCGCACGCAACCGGAGCTCTTGACCGTGGTGCGATGGCTTCCTGAAGCGGTACAAAAGGATGATTAATATTCCCACACTCGTCAGGAAGCCATCTCGTGACAGGCGCTGACTAAGCGACACTTTCTTGTCCGGCCGGGCAACTTGATCCATAACTTAGCTGGTGCCAACGATCATTTGTACCGAAAATTCCAACTGATCGGCCGCCTCGACTCGACGGGCAGCCGTGCCGACTAGTCGCCGAACCCAGTCCCATGGGGTCATCGGCATCCAAAGCGACCGCCAGCGGAAGCAAACGAAAGTTTCCCGGCAGGGCAGCAGAAGCCTTTGCGGTGCGCAGCGCGCGTCGTCCCGAGCAAGAGTCGGCGTCGGCGCGTGCGGACGGCGAGGATGCAGGTGAGCGAGGACCCGGTCATGTTGGAGCAACTCGAAGGCCAGCCGTCGATTCCTTGGACTGAGGCGCAGCTGCTTCCAGCCGTACCCACAGAGGGCTCGGAGCCTGACAAGGTTTCCGCCGACTTTTCTCGCCGTCTGCACGGCATGGGTACCGTCGAGCCTGACGCGGCCTTTCCACCCTCATCCAGGACTCAGCCGGCAATGTTCTCGCCCAAGTTCAGGCCGGTATCCTACAACACCACGCTCTCGGTGCTGAAGGCCAGGAAGCAGCTTCAGCGACGGGTCGATGATGATACACAGGCCATGACTCATCGCGGATTCGCCGGGCGGCGGTTTCTCGACGTCCGTACCCTTGTAGAGGTGTTGCGTCTACGGGCAGGCAACTTAGCAGACTCTGCCATAGAGGAGAGACTAGATCTCGAACCTGGCATGGTTGCGAAGCTCGGGCCATGTCACGTTCTGAAGCACCTGCCCAGCAAGTCGTGAGAGGTCGCGACAATCCGGGCGACGAACGCCAGAGTGTACACGCGTACGAAGTACACATATCTTCTTTTCATTAGGGCTGTTTCTTACATGACAAGCTCGGATTTCCCTACCCGAGACAATGCAGTACAAATGCCAATTGCCCGACATGAGCATAAGACGATGGTGAAAGCAATGCCCCTGTTATTTGCTGCTATGCCTGCCGCACTTTGGCTTACGGCGCAAAGTTTATCGACGGCCAGAATTCGCCACGAACGCCTTGACCCCATCTCCTCAATCATGATTATTAATAAAAAATCAGCCATGTGGTGGATGCGCAGCTATGTGTCGAATGAACGCTGTGCTTATTTTACCACGCGGCATGGCCGCCGTCGATTCGGAGGTCGCTTCCCGTCATGAAGCTGCTGGCATCACTCAGCAAGAAGACGGCGGCACCACGGTATTCGCTGGCAAGCTCAGGCGGTTGAGCATGTTTTCCGTGGGCCAAACCTCCCTGCGCTCGGGGAAGTCGTCGAAGAGCGACTGAAGCATCTGCGTCATGATGTAGCCGGGCGAGAGCGTGTTGACGTGGATACCGTGCTCGCCCCACTCTGCAGCGAGGCTGCGGCATAACTGGATCACGGCGGCCTTGGAGGCGTTGTAGGCCCTGCCCAGGGTCAGTGACGACGGGCGGCGGCGGCGGCGACAACGGCGAAGGCGGAAACTTACGGTGCGTACATGCCGCGGTTCGCAATGGTGCCGCTCATGCTTGCGATCATGCAAATGCTTCCCTTTTGCTTCAGGCGCACCATCTGGCGAGCGGCGGCTTGTGCGGTCATAAAGGCACCAGTGACATTGATGCTCATCATCCTGTCGGCCTCATCGGGGGAATAATCGAGTGCAGGCGTCTCGTGATTGATGCCGGCGGCGGCGATGAGACCGTCGAGACGTCCGGCCTGCTCGGCGATATTTTCGAAAATCTTGTTGAGCTCGCCGACGTTCCGGACGTCGGACTGATGATAGGTGAGGCTTGTATCCAGCTCACGCCGAGCGCGCTTGTAGATCTGGGAGAAGCCGGAGCTGGGATCATTTGCAGGCGAGGGCAGTCGGTCGATACAGTGTACTTTGCGGACAGCGGAAAGCGTGAGCCAAGGGGGAGTCTGGTAGGCATTGGTCACTCCGGCGCATGACAGCACTAACCTGTCGCGCCAGCCTCGAGAAGAGCTTCCGCCTGGACGAGGCCAAGGCCCCTGGCACCGCCAGATACGACGATGACCTTGTCCTTGAGGCTGAATTCCGGCAGTGAGGTCGGGGGGTCGGGGCGAGGTTTTGCCGGGTGGGGCTAGAGTGCATGACGCGGCGGGAGGCAACGTAGAGCGGGGCCGCGGTGGACGAGGCTGGAGCGGCGGCG
>KB853630.1:97104-109205 GCA_000372705.1 Cerataphis brasiliensis yeast-like symbiont
CCCGAGGCTCGTTGTTCTCCCGCCCTCAAGCCCGCCGACGGCATCCCATCAATGCCATCTTTTTTTTGTTTTTTTTTCTTGTGCTGTCTTGGCTTCGTGCCGGCGCACAACACGGACCGCGGAGGTCTCGTGCCGGTTAGCTTCAGGCTAGAAGGCTGAGGGGGGCTACCCGGCGAGTTGGAGATGACTAGAATACAAGACCCCCAGCCAAGTTGCAACAACGCCTAGATGGGTAGGGTGCATTCGCCATGTCAAGCATGAACTGAGGGGGGCACCAATTTCAGGGAAACCTCAGAAACCCATGCACCCCATTTACGACGGGTCGCCGGGTAATCATGCTCGGGAAAACCCCTGGCTGGAGGAACGGGATGGAAACCCGCCGACTCTGGTAGTCGCACCAAGAACTTTTACCACTACCTTACTCCAACCCCACCCCCTCCCATCAATCGCATCTCGCTTTATCGGCGCACGCGACAAGTGCCTTGAATGCACATGCATAGTGGCCTGGGGTCATTTCAAGTTCTCGAGCCGTGACACCCGGTCTCGGGGACCAGCTCTGCCGCCGCCGACCTCCGATTCCTTCGCATGCATCAATGTATCGCCGTCTCTTCCGTCTCCGCCTCTCCTCGCACCTCGCTTCTTCACCTCCCGGGGGCTCGGTCCTTGTGCGGGGCATCGCAAGGCCCCCCCCCCTGCTTCTTGCTTGGCACCACCTGCGGCTTGTCAGGAGACGCTGGCCACGACGATAGAAACGGTCTCGGTTAGATACGCCCCGTGTGTGTCTCATGCAGCTCCTTTCCAGCCCCAGCCAATTCGTCACCAATCGGCAAGCCATCGGGCATGGGGCCCCTGGAAACGCATACCATGCCCAAGCTTTCCTCGCTCGCTCCATGGCCACGTTGGGCAGTGTGTCAAGCACCGTCAGAGATGGACGGCGGGATATCAAGTGGAGGGAGGCACGGGAGGTCGACGACGAGGAAGCGCGATCCGTGGCCCCGGAGTGACCCATGGACAGGGTTGCTCCTCGGCATAATGCATGGCTCCAGTAGTTAATCTGCAGTCCGGGCCAGCGCTCGGAGCCAGCAACATGTCAAGTCGACCTTGTCGGGCTACCGGTGTCGGTTAGCCGACCGCGGCGGCTGGCCGTGTCGTCGTTGCTGCACTCGAACCATTATCGCCCGTGCGCAAGACCAAGCTCTAGAGTTTGCGTGCCATGCCCCCTCCGTCTCCTCCACGCACTGGCCCCACGACTTCTTCTGGCCCGAGTCTTCTGCTGCTATGGGCTGAAGACGATAGTCGAGCTAAATACGTGACAAAAGAAAATGGCTACGCGCGCCTGCGACTGGAGGAATATATAAAGATGAACTCGTCGGATGAAGATGTCCCGAGATCCGGATTTCGTCGAACAAGACGATGGTAAATTTACAAGGCGGTGACTGCCCAGCGACGCTGTTTGACACCAGCTACCTTTATTACAAAAGTCGGGCAGCTGAAGAGAACTCTACCAGCTCAGACACTTGACCATTCAAGAAAAAAAAAAGCACGAAAGCCTTTGATTTTATTTTATTTCATCTGACATGTTTTACGTCGTGCAGCGCGTCAAAGGCCACGTGCGCCATCCCAAAAGAGCACACAGGCGCGTGCTAGCCTGTTTCGACCGCTTTGAACGCCGCGTCGCGTGAAGGAGGATTCGTGCCTGTCTGTCCAGGCCGATCCGTGACGCAAAGCGCCTGCTTACGGGGCAGCAGCAAGGTAAATAGACTCCTCCGCCGCGCCCCGACCTCGGTGAGAGGAGCCAGTCGCGGCTGGGTGACTAAGCCAGCGACAAGTGATCCGAATGACGCAGATGATGTAAGACTTGATTTCGAAAAGATAAATAGTTATTCCTCCAAGCTAGTTCCAACTAGTTGTTAGGTGGCGATAGTAGATGAAGTTCATAGTTTAGGAGCGAAGAGTAATCTAACATCTTTGAGCTGTTTTCTCCTCAAAAATTAATATGCGTTCATGTACAAACCACCTGGATGTCTTTTTCGGCAACCAATGCACAAACAACCCACATCTCGAAACAGTACCTCGGAGGCCAGTTGAGCTTAGTGGCTGAGCAGCGTTTCTTTTCATCCACGTCCTCTGCTTATTTCCATCGCGCAAGTATTGATTCATAGGTTTCGCATTTCGTCTTGCCATGTCTTCGTCATGTTCTGAGCTTTGCCGAACGGTTGCTCGCTAGACGAAAGACACAAAGCCCAACACTCGGGATCCAAATCGTGGGGAAAATGCCTTTACTTAAACAGAGGAAAATCGCCATAGTTGGCAGCAGATCCGTCGGTAAGTGTCGCTCGGCTTGTAACCATGCGTCGCGTTCGAGTATGCTCACAGCCACGACCTACGTTGAATGAAAACCTCTCAGGCAAATCATCCCTTGCAGTGCAATTTGTTGACGGGCACTTTATCGACAGCTATTATCCGACCATAGAAAACACATTCAGCAAGGCCATTCGCTACAAGGACCAGGACTTTTCCACTGAGATTATCGATACGGCAGGGCAGGACGAATATAGCATTCTCAATTCAAAGCACTTCATTGGCATCCATGGCTACATGTTGGTCTACTCGGTATCATCTCTGCCCTCATTCGAAATGGTACAGGTCATTCGTGAAAAGATACTGAACCATCTGGTAAGCAGCCAGCCACCTGGAGAGTTTCTTGGCGGACATGGTGGCGATTTGATCTACAAATCTTGCCAGACAGCCTGCATGGAGCTTTTATGACTTGCCTCCCGTTTACTGAGCAAGGCCGCAGGGAACTGAGTCCATGCCCATCGTCATTATTGGCAACAAGAGCGATCTGCGACCCGAGCAACGTCAGGTCAGCCCGGAGGAGGGTAGAAGACTCTCGGAAAAGTTACAATGCGGTTGGACCGAGGCCAGCGCCCGGTACAATGAAAACGTTTCAAGAGCATTCGAGCTCCTCATTTCGCAAATTGAGTCGTTGCAAAGCCCAAAAGAAGTACCCGCTAAGAGTAATTGCCGTATCATGTAGTATAAATTCTAAGAACCAAAAAAAAAACTGCGCAATGGAAATTCGACTTTGGCCGCTCACTCTCTAAAAGCATCTCTCATCAAGCTTCCAATCATAATTACCGACTGGGCAGATAAAACATCGACCGACGAATGCCAGCACCCCTTGGCCTGCCCAGCAACTACGATGACAGGATGCGCTCAGTAGACGAGGCAACTTTTCCCCGCTCACCTGAGCGTCCGCCTTTTCGCAATTAGCTTTGTCCGTGTCGGAAAACGAGCGTGAAAGCGCTTTGCGTTGTAGGTTCTGGTTGTCAAGGTGCAACTGACTAACTGCGCTTGTGCTCCATGCAAGAAAGCGGGCTGACTGCCTTGCCGAGGCCGTGACGAGCACTCTCTCAGCCGCCGCGAGCAGCAGTCTTGTCGGCACCAGAACCTACAGTATACCCCAAAAAAAAAAAACCAAAAGCCTACAGCCAGTTCTGCTGTCTGGGTTCGACCAATGGACTGCCTCCCAATCCTTTACATGGATGGCCGGAGAGGCGGGGGTGAGACGCTTGGCAACGATTCTGCTCAAGGCAGCCTTCAGGCGGCGGCTTGAAGACGATCGGTGCCTTGTCTGGAACAAAGGCACGACGCTCATAGCATCGTGGGTGGAGACAGCTTTCATGGGTGTTCAGGACGATAAACGAATTTGCAGGCCCCCCATTCCGGAACACGCAATCATTATGCCGCGCTGTTTGCGTGACGTCAAAGGGAGTGAATTGACTCTATCATCGAGGCCGACATTGACCACAGACATTTCTCTCATCTGTCCTGCAATCCTTTCCAATTGGTCAAGACGTAAACTGTGCTCCAAAAGCATCTGTCCCGCTCAACAAAAGGCATTCAAGGAAAAAAAAACAAAAACAGAGGACGATGGCGTCTGCGACAACGCATGGCATGTCTCCCAAATCAAATTCTCACGTACACGCTCGCTCGAACCACGCCTTCCTGGTCGGGCAGCTATGCAACATCATTCACCTGGTAGCAGTTTTCATGGCCCACAAGCCTAGTTCCTAAGCCACTGGAACACTGTCACGGCGGTCGTGTACACCATGGCGACGAAACCAAGACCCATCAGCCCGACATCAAGAGCCTTAGTCCAGCCCTTGTCCGCGGCGCCCTTGTAGTGCAGGTATGCCGGATAAATGTACACGAGCGGCACGCAGGCAAAGCTGCCAATCAAGGCCACAAACTTATCCAGGTCGGTCGCCCCGACGATGCTGATGGCGATACATAGTGCCACGATCGCCGACCTGATGCCGTTTTTCTTCCACTTGATGGCCAGGCTCTTCTTACCCGTCGCTCGCTCGCCAAAGAGCGATGTCTCGATGATTCGGATCGCCGGAAACAGCTGCACGGGCTCGCCACCCAGCACCGCCAGCGAGTAGAGCAGCTGCACGGCATTGACCAAGGCCGAATCCTGTGGAAAGTTGGATATCACTTGAATCTTCGTCTCCTCCCCAAACGTCGCATAACAGAGCGCTCCGACGGACGTGAAGATAACAGTGATGATAAACATGACCAAGTACAAGAGCCCACTAAAATTCTCTGGTTTCTTCATGCTCGACTGGATAGGCAGGATGAGACCAATGCCTTCGAACGTGAAGATGGCCGATCCGATTGTGAGCGTGAATGCCGACGAGTTGAACATGCGCACACTCGGATCCAGCCCATACTGTGCGAGCGACCAGATGTCAAAGTACCAGATGTACACCAAGCCTAACAGAATAAAGGCGTCTGCGAGTAGCGCCACGAGACCCAACTTGGATATGTTCCGGATCAAGGCCAAGGGTATCAGGGGTACCAGTTGCAGAGCGATTAGTGTGGGCACTCCGACGTCGAACTTGCCAGTTTCTCGCGCCACTACCGCCTGTAAAAAAGCGAGGACGTTTTCGGCAGTGAAAATGAGACCAGCGCAGACAAAACCCAGCTGAGAGAGAGCGATGGATGCGAGAATGATGCTGCGGAATCGTGGGCCGACGATGGTAGCCCCCAATTCTCCATAGCCCCCCCCATACTTCTGGCGGCAGTCGAGAAGAAGGCGGAAGCACAGGCAGTTGATGAGGGATACAAAGATCAACGTCAGCGAGGAGAAGAGAATGCCTCCGTTCAGAAACGCCCTGGGCAAGAACATAATGCCGGTGCCGATGAAGGCTTTGAGCAAAATGAAGAAGGTCTTCAAGGTGCTGGCATCGCCAGCCCGCATCGCACGCCTCGAGCTTCGGCGACGACCAAGTAAGGGCCGTCGCACCGCGACCTCGTCGTCTGAGCGGTCGTCGACGGCCGACTCGTCTTCAGACGTGTCTGCATCTTCAAGATCCTCACCGGCAAAGCTGCCGTAAAGATCCAGGAAGTCAACAAAGTTCCTCGCGACGACCAGGTGGCCGCTCAGGCGGTGCTGGCGAGCCCGGCGCTGCAGGTGCTGACGCCTAAAGCCACCGGGCTCTCGTTGTTCGAGGTAGGAGAGTTCGTCGGCCGGATGAAGGCGAGGCGAAGGTTGATAGGAAAACGTGGCTGCGCGCCGGAGAGAGTTGGCCCGGGCTTTGATCTTGAACATGTCGCGATGTATGTCTCCTCCCTGTAGCTTGAGCGACGACTCGACGGCGTCGGGGGTTGAATACACGTCATCATGGGGGGTGGCGCCACATGTAGAGGATGCGGAATCGGAGACCATCGGCTGAACCATTGTCGGGGAAGGCATTCGCGTTATCGGCCCGTCAACACGGGAGACCGGTCCTGCCACGGCATTTGTGGACAAGCTCACTTCCGCATCGGCCGAGTAGCCCTCGGGGAGGTAGCGGTTAAGGATGGCTGCCTGACGTTGGTGGCTACCGGGAAAGTCGGCACTGTCGGCCATGGCTGGGAAAAGGGCCCAAGGGGAAGAGGAAGGGGAGGGTGGGAAAGAAGGGGGTGGATGAGCGATGGGACGGGGAGCCCTAATGGTATGTATCTTTGAAGGCGCCGAGGTGAGCGCCTACCACAATCCAAGATGGGCGGTGAGAGGAGGCAGGTATAGGTGAGCACGCCTGTGCCATTACAGTCGTTGAGGCCAGTTTTGATCGGAAACGACCAGAAGCGAGAGCGGCTGATCGAGCGGCACGAGTCGAGGCGACCAGGGCCGGCTATTGTTGTTTGTTCTGGTGCAGAGTCAGTGATGCGGTGACGGTGGATTATCGTGGAAAGGGAAAGGTGTGGGAGGTATGGATACCAATCGGGGAAGGGAAAAAGGGAGGGGAGCGGGAAGCGCTGTACTACCAACCACAAGATGAGCATCCGCCAAGTAGAGTCCGTCTGCATTTATGCGTTGGCGAGGAAGAAAAGCTGGCCCAGGGCCGACAGGCATCGCTGCCGGCCTCCTGTTCTCCCATCTCCAGCATGACTAAGACGGTCTGTGCTCATGCGGCGATCATTCGAGCGGGTAGCAGCCACCTGGTCGGTCGGTAAGTAGAGTCGGAGGAGGAATTTGCACAAGCCCAAAGGCTTACGGCGACATCGATCGCTGATTGTGAGAGTAGCTTGGCCAGATCAGATCCGGCATTATGGCTGCGCTCTTGTCCACAACTGCCTAGATCCTTACCTATAGATGAGAGACCAGGCATCGTTCTTGTACGTATCGCCATGCTAAAGATATTAGTGTACGAAGTACAGGAGCTTGCCCCCTTTTTCGCATGATTTTTCTCCCACCGTTCCCAGCCCATTGCACAATAGAGTTGGACTTGGGCATTGTTGTCTCACGACAGCAAAAGGAACTCATGATCTGCCCGGGTGAAACGAGCAATGTGCCGCTTCCAAGACAGAAAATCGTTCTTCCCATAAACCCATCGTGTCCAGACCCAAACTTGGGTTACATAATACGGCAGTTAGGCATTTAGCCAAACGGCACTAATCAAACCGCATAATGAAGTACCGTGGTCTCTTGCATAAGCGCATGACCATCGGCCACGACGTAGTTTTAAAATCTCGGACCAAAGAGAAATAGCCGGATATTCTCGCATCGACGACCGCCTCCTGTTTGTTTCCCCCCGCAAAACCCATGAAGGGTACAGCAGCCCCAAGCCTAGCCAGGCGGCTCGTGCTGCAACGGATTCAGGCCCATCACCTGCACGCCAATGCCTCTCGCAAGGCAGCACGTCCGGCGGTCCGACGCGCAACGGCGAGCAAACCACGGCCTGGAGAAACGACCGATGCAACAGCCATGGCCTGCCGCACCGAGGCTTTGAGAAACGCCGAGGCCCGTGAAGCTGCTCTGCGTGCTGCACGATGGAGGCGCTTGGACAATCGGGGGGACGGCGTCAGGCGCGCCGCAGAAAACCAGCTCAAGGACGAAGACTACAAGAAGCGCTACAAGAAGGCGGCCAGGAGATGGTTAAGCGTCATTGTCGCTCTCCCCATCGTGATTGTCACCAGCTACTTCCTGTTTGACCGTCGTGAGTGCCGGCGTCTCCTTGTCTTGTCCGGTCTTGACCAGATGGGTTGACTGACCTGGACCATGGCCCCATCAGTCATTCTTGGCAATCCACGTAAAGAATTCGAAAGACCTACTACACCCGCATCACAAAATTTCGTACATGACGTCGTAACGAAACACAAAAAGTAGGCGAAGCGCACCTTGTGTCGAGCTTAGGCGGCAGCGTGGTGACTGCAACCTTCCTACAAACTGCCTTCTTCTCGGACTCGCTCATGGGCGACATGAAACTCACGGGACCTATCTGCGGACTTAACCAATACGTGCTAGCCTGCTTAGGTCGACTGGACAATCAGTGCCATTTCAGCTGCAGTTTCCGCTAGCCTTCACTTCAGTCACCCGCAGCCAAGTCATACACTAGCCAGTCCGGACTACCGGACTAAGGGCCTATACGGTGGTCTCGTGGCTACCCTTGAACATTGAAATCATGGCTCTCGATACACTAGGTCTTTCCAAGGTGATCAAGGTGTACTGGCTGTTGGCCGCTCAATCGACGCTATTAAAAACACGACGAATCCCAGCCCCGACAGCAGATGATATGCTATCGTGACGCTCAGTCACCAAAGCCATGCCATAGTTTCTTCGACCCTGAAGCAAAACCTCGTCTGTGCATCTCGAAATGTTAATTTCCCTCCTTCGCCACTAACTACGATCTGACCGAGGTTTGAACCATGGCACCGGATCTATCGGTCGGCAGGCCGCTCTGCAGGATTCCGGGGTGACGACCGCCTCCAAGCTCGACTGTTTATCCCTCGTTCCAAGACCCCAAACACTGACGAGAGCGATGTTCCTTGCCTATGAGGAGCCGTCCGGTTTGGAGCAAGGCCATTGTCGGGCCGACAGAAGCTCTATAGCCTCGACCCGAAACCAGCATTGCCTACCCGGTCAAGCTTTCGCCTTTTGTCTGCGTCTTCCAGAACCATTTTCTTCAATTCCCTTCTCTTGATCTTACCGCTCGCTAGCTTGGGGATTTCACTTGTAAAGATGACACCGCCCTCAAGCCGCTTGTGCTTGGCGACACGAGACGCCACCCAAGCTGCTATATCCTTTGACGTTACTTTGGCGCACGACTTGTCCTGGAGAACAACATAGGCCCGGGGTCGTTGATTGCCATCTTCCCTGGTTTCGCGATGGCATGGTCAGCTCATCGGACAATGTCTCCGCGTGATCGGTTGAAATGACACGACGAGCGTCCGAGCCACTTACAAGGTCACGCCCACGACGGCTGCGTCAACCACGTGTTCGTTCTGCAGCAAGACAGCTTCCAGTTCCGCCGGCGCCACTTGGAAAGCATTGACTTTGATCAGCTCCTGCCAGATGCTTTGATCAGAAACAGCACGCCATGGTGAGGAATTTACCGGAGTACGGCAGAGACCTGACCAACCTTCTTCCGGTCTACGATCCAGAACAGTCCGCTTTGGCTTTGAACGGCGACGTCACCGGTCTTAAGCCAACCTTGGCTATCGACGACTTCTTTCGTGGCTTGCTCGTTCCTCTAGTAGCCAAGACAGACGTTAGGCCCCTGAATGTGCAGCTCCCCGGGTTGTCCCACCTCCACCTCGTCACCTTGCTTATCCACTAGCTTGGCCCGGCAGCTGGGTATCAGCCTACCAACTGATCCGATATGGTCACGGGAGCCGGCAGGGACCATGGTGCAGGAGCATGTGGCTTCAGTCATGCCCCAAGCCTGCCTGATGGGTATGCCGAGTTTCGTTTGAGACTCGCGCTGCAAATGCCGGGACAGCGGGGCTGCACCGCACAAGATGTCGGCCACACTCGACAGGTCGTAGCGAGAAGTCTCGGACCGTTTAGAGAGCATGACCAGAACAGGCGGCACGATATGCAGGGCGGTAAGACGGTGGGTCTGGACGGCATCGAGAAGGCGGATAAAATTAAACTCGGGCATGATGAAGACAGAGGCTTCGACCCTGAGCGCCATGAGGATCATGAAAAGCTGTCCATATGCATGGAACAGAGGGAGAAAGCCAAGCCAGCGCTCCTGAGTCGGATGTGGCAACGAGGAGGCGACATTGTGCATGAACAGGTTTTGCTCCAGGTTGGCAACATAGTTGGCATGAGAAATGCAGACGCCTTTTGGAAGGCCGGTGGTGCCGGAGCTATAGTTTATGGCAGCGATGGTCCGACGAGCATCCAGGGCCGGCCAGTGCCAATCGGCGGCCTGATCGGGGGAGGGCAAGAAGACATTCCAGTCATCGATGCCATGACGCGTCGGGACAGCCTCGTCTGAAATCTGGAAGATGCGGTGGCGCGGCAGGCCAGCCTGGGCTGTGGCGTCGAGCACGGCAGAGAGAACGGTGGGATGGGCCAGGATGACCTTTGCTGTACTGTCAGACAGCTGGTGGACCAACTCTGGTCAGGGCTATGAGCCAGGGCGGCACAAGGGGCGAGAGGCGAAGGACGAGGGCGGACGGGCGGGCATCGGCATACCGGGGACGGAAGATTGCGGATTGACGCCGCTGAAGATCAGACCAGCACCGACGATGCCGAGGAAAGCCACGGGCACCATGATGTGGTTGGGGCTGCACAGGACGACGACGTCGCCGCTCTGCAGGCCAAGCTGCTGGAGGCCGAGGCCAACTCGACGAACCCATTGGCGCGCCTGGCTCGCCGAGACGCTCCTGTGCGGTCGGCAGCTATCAATCCAGACGGGCGCGTGGGATGAAAAAAGCCGTTTGGCGAAGAGATAGCTAAGGATATCCACATCGGGCACCACGACGTCTGGGTAGTCGGAGACGAGAGGCATGGTGTCGAGCAAGGCAGAGAGAGGTGATAGGCTGCTCAAAACCGCACCGGACCTGACCTGCTTTTGCTCAGATGCCGGAGTTGTGTCGAGCCAGGACGAGGCAATGGGGCAAAAAGCGCGAGGGAGGGAAGAGGGAAGCTCCTGTAGGGGAGAGTCGACGTCGTAGTCGACCTATTGTCGTATTACATGGAACGGCGAAAGAAGTGCCCTAAGATGGGTGACATGTGACAAGGGAACAGTGGGGGGGGTTGTTAGCGATGGTGATGACTATTCATAGAGAGATCTGGGCGTCATCATCGCGGGAGGCCGGAGCAGCGGTCGTATTCGGCAGCGGCTCCCGTCATGGACGAGAAGCTTTGTCTTTGTCCTCGCTGAGCTAAGGCGTGAAGCCGAAATGGCTGTTTATTTCGGGATTTGTGATTAATGGGCGTGTGACCCGAGAGAATACCACCCTACGCTGGTATTTCGCTTTTCAGAGTCCAGATCCCGGACCAGCGGGGGACCAGCGGTCTGCCACCTCACGATGCACTTCCGCAGCCGAGGAATCGCCTGGGGTCCAGAGCACATATCCCCTGCCGGCCGTCGCTCAAGGCCTAGCAGCTGGTAAAGCCGCCGTCGGCGACGAGGGCGGCGCCGTGCATGAAGCTGCCCATAGACGAGGCCAGGAAGACGATGCTGTCGGCAATCTCCTCGGGCATGGGCCGGCGTCCGGGCCTTGATGGCCTCGATGGCGGCCTTGGAATCAGCCGCCACCTGATCGCCCATCGGGAGCTGTGTGACGGTATACCCGGGACATAACTAATAGAGTATTGATGCGCATGCTGGAGTCGCCGCAGGCGTTGGCGTCGGCCCTAGTCAGCCCCACGACGCCGGGCGCCAGCCCCATGAGTCAGCCAGCCAGCCTGGCATATGTCGGCCAAGTTGGCGTCAGACGCCCGGCTCAAGCCCACCGTGTTTTGTCGCCACGTAGGCGCTCTGGCACACGGGGCCCGGCGGCGCGACGATGCTGAATATGGATGCGACGTTGACGATGGCATCGCGTCCCCGCCGAGGGCCGAGATCACTGCCAATCAGGGGTTCGTCAGCCGCCGAGGAAGAGCCTCGGTGCAAGGCTCCGGCTAAAGGCCTGCGTATCGCGGGGTGCGTCAACAGACCGTGAGGCTGCAGCGCCTTCAAGTACGTTGCAGCCAGTCCACGGGTTGACTGCCGGGGAGTTGGGAAGTTATACCAGGAAGGTCAGAGCAGCACAAGAAGGCGTGCGGGATCGCGCCTTTGGGGGTTTCTGTTCTTGTTCTGTGGCGATAGTTCAACATACCATATCAAAGGCTACGTTTGTCTCAAAGAGCCTTTCCCTGACACCGTTCGCACTTGATGACCTAACGCCGCCAATCCAACCTACGCTTCAGGATACCGCGGACGCACTTGGTGCCTGAGGCAGCAGGCGGAGGAATGTAAGGGCTTGGATCACGTGGCATGTACATCTACAGGCGCAGGCGAACGTGTGTTCAAAAAGGGCGCCGCACATCGCGGCCACGGAGATGATTCCTTTTTTTTTCACGGTACTTCGTAGTCAAATCCACATTCACTCTCCCGGGCCTCCCTGCACGCTACGCGCTGTAGAGAGCAGGCCACGAGTCGACCGGATTGACCTCTCGGATCCTCAGCCATACCATGCGCCACAATGACTAATTGGGTGTTGGCCGCATAGTCAAGCCCTGTGCGATTTTGCTCTCTTAGCCAGAGGGCCGACAAGGCCCTGATGGCCCGGATTCTCCAATCTGCCTCATCGGACACACTCCGATCCGTCCT
>KB853632.1:6269-25267 GCA_000372705.1 Cerataphis brasiliensis yeast-like symbiont
CCACTACTGAGAGCTGCTGAGACGCCCGAGTCTCCTGCCGCGTGCTACTGTTGAAATGCGGATGCGCATCTTCCCTTCGCGCAACACATCTACCCTGCCTGTATAAAGAGGCCGCAATTCCCATCTCCGAGTGGCAGCAGGAGAGCCGCCGTACACCATACGATGCCATCATCGAGACCCTGGTTTTTTTTTTTGGCCCCTTTGACGAAGTACCCCGCTGCCGACATCTGTACTCGTAAACCCAAATTCCGTCTCCCGAGGCTTCAATTTCCCTCCTCCAACTCGCCTTCATTGCTGTCCCGCTGCATCGCCAATTCGCCTCCGCTTCTCGCCTCTCTTTCTCCGCCGTCGTGCCTGTCATGTCTGACCTCCCGCACGTGTTTTTGGTATCCGCCGCTCGGACACCCATCGGCTCGTTTCTCGGGTACGTGCTGTGGCCGCGAACCCGTCTGGGAACAAAACGAAGAAACTAAGCTGGTCGCTCGCTCCCTTTGCAGGTCCTTGTCTAGCCTGAGTGCCACGCAGCTCGCGTCTATCGCCATCAAGGGTATGCCCAGCGAAACCCAAAGGTGTTGCTTGGCTGACGGACATGCGCCTCGCAGCCGCCATCAAGCGTGCCGGCATCACGCCTGAGCAGGTCGATGAGGTCTACGTGGGCAACGTTCTCTCCGCCGGGTCCGCCCTCTCGCCCTCTCATCCCCCTTCTCCTGCACGCCCTTTCAGGCTGACCCGCCGGCATCGGACGATAGCCTTGGCCAGGCCCCGGCCCGCCAATGCGCTATTGGCGCCGGCCTGCCACCGTCGACCGTCTGCACGACCGTCAACAAGGTTTGCGCCTCGTCGCTCAAGGCCATTGTCCTCGCCGCCCAAGACATCATGCTCGGCACCGCCTCCGTCGTCGTCGCCGGCGGCACCGAGTCCATGTCCAACACCCCCCACTACCTGCCCAGCTTGCGCACCGGCGCCAAGTACGGCGACCAGACGGTCGTCGACGGTGTCCTGATGGACGGTCTGACCGACGCCTTCAAAAAGGAGCACATGGGTCTGCAGGGCGAGCTGTGCGCCGTCGAACACGTCTTTTCCCGCGAACAGCAGGACGAGTACGCCATCAACTCGTACAAGCGTGCCCAGGCCGCCACCGAGGCCGCTCTGTTTCGCGAAATCGTCTCCGTCGAGGTCAGCGGCGGTCGTGGCAAACCCCCGATCAAGGTTGACCGTGACGAAGAGGTCAAGAATCTCAACGTCGACAAGCTCAAGGCCATGCGCCCGGCCTTTAAGCCCGACGGTTCCGTTACCGCCCCGAACGCGGCGCCCATCAACGACGGCGCCGCCGCCGTCCTCCTCATGTCCGAGGCCAAGGTCAAGGAGCTAGGCCTCAAGCCGCTGGCCAGGATCCTGGGCTGGGCCGACGCCGAGCGCGAGCCTGAACGCTTCACCGTCGCGCCCGCGCTTGCCATTCCCAAAGCCATTCGCCACGCCGGCCTGAGCCCCGAGGACATTGACTTTTACGAGATCAACGAGGCCTTCTCCGTCGTCGCCCTTGCCAACATAAAACTGCTGGGCCTCGCCGCCGACCAAGTCAACGTCTTTGGCGGCTCCGTCGCCATCGGCCACCCGCTCGGTTGCTCCGGCGCCCGCATCGTCGCTACCCTAACGTCCGTTCTGCGTCACAAGGGCGCCAGGTATGGCTGCGCCGGCATCTGCAACGGCGGCGGCGGCGCCTCGGCCCTTGTTATCGAAAATTTGCAATGACTCGACCTGCCACTGCGCCCTCGCCTTCCGCCGAGGCTGTGACGCCTGTCCTCGCCGGCCATGCCCATCTTCTCTGCTCCGCCGGAGAGTCAAGGCTGACCGTACCGCATGCGTCGACCCTTTGCCTCTGTCCACGGCCGTAGGCACAGAGGGGCTGCCCAGAACCTCGTGACCGAGCCGCCAGAATCCAAGCGGCGGTTCCCACCCTCTCCATTCCCGGGTCATTCGTGAGGGGCGATAGTCACGATGAGAATAACAATTGTCAATGCTTGCCTCATACCTCGTCGTGCCTCGTCGCGCTCGCCACTAAGTCTTGCGAGACGCTAAAGGCGTCGCGTCGGCCAACAGAGCCAAAAGGCGCAACATGAAGGACCTTTCCCGATTTTCAGTCTGCCATCGCTATTCTTC
This sequence comes from Cerataphis brasiliensis yeast-like symbiont, assembly GCA_000372705.1. Classification (NCBI taxonomy): domain Eukaryota; kingdom Fungi; phylum Ascomycota; species Cerataphis brasiliensis yeast-like symbiont. The sequence continues at coordinate 8,430 of KB853632.1, forward strand.
CCCGCCCTTCGTCCCCCCCCTCATCTCCCCCCGCTACTTTGCGCTACCCGAAACTGACTGCCCGGGGCAAGCGGATAATGCCATCCCACAAGTAGCCCGTCGCCGGCGGTGAGATGTTTCCGCCGCTAGCTTCTTACCTATAAAATATTAGGGCCAACGGGACTGCTCTGCCCGTCTGGAGGCACTTGCAGCCTCATCCGATGCTGCTACCTACTTTCCTCCAGCCTCATTCCGTATCTCCGTCATCATCCTCGGCCGCCGGGCCGAGCCCCTCGTCCATCCATCGCTGAAAGCGGCGGGCCAATAGCTGGGCCTTCTCCTCACCCTCGTCCCTCACCCAAGGCGCCATGGTGACCAACTTGTGCATCATGGTTGATGCACGCGCGGTCCGACACTTCTCGCGCCGTTTGTCGCGGGCCTCGTCCGCCTCGAAAAATTCTTCGTACACAAAGTATTCAGATGTGCCTGGTGCCCACACCATCTTGGAGCTTTTCAGGCAGATGCTCGTTGTCAAGTTCTCGCTGTACAGCAGCGGCTTAGGCATGCTGTCTCCGTCCGACTCGTCGCCTGCTGGCATGTTGCGCGCGAGCACCACCTTTTGCAGCTTCTTGCGTGCGATGCCTTCGGTTGGCTCCACGCGAATAAAGGACGAGATGTAGTACTGCCAACGCTCGCGCATCTTCATTTCGTCCATGTAAAAAGTTGTGTCGTCTCGCTGCAGCCACCGGACCGTCGCCTCGGCCTTGTCGGGGAACTGAGTTTTCGACGTCAGCCATCCACTGAGATCAAAGCCGGGGAGCCTTCGTTACGTGAGAATCTCTCACTTACCCAGCTGATCACAAACATGTCGCCGTCCTTAACGCATTTTTCCGCGTACTTTCGAGCGCTTATCTCGGTCTGATAGCTCGTTTCCTCTCTCTCGCGGCCGTTAAAGTACTGATTGATCAAATCAGATGTCTTCTCTTTCGAGTCGTTGCTGCTGCACGTGAGCGCCAGACGGCAGAGCGATTTCAGCTGGTCCTGTATCGTGTACAGCTTCCAGCCACTCCGGAGGTAGTAGTGGCGCAGCACTTCTTGGTATCGCATCTCCTCCAGCTCACCCGTAATAAAGTCTTCGATCAGCTCCATGGTTTTGGGCCAAAACCTGTCAGGATTCTCATCGGGTTCGAAAAACTTCATGACCGTGTCGGCAAAGCCGATATCCCTGGCAGGCTTTGGCCGGCTAAGTCGCTCAATCTCCTTGCAAACAATGTCTTTGCTCTTCTTGACTTCGACCAAGCGGCTGTAGACGGTTTGGAAAATGCTGCAAAACACAAAGATAGTCTGGTTGGCGAAGAAGTTGTACCAAGGAAGACGAAAGAAGCCGTCGGCCTTGAGCTCGCCGTCGTCATCAAGGAGCGTTGTGTCGCCGTCGACGACGACTGGCTTCGGTACGGCCGGTAACCAGCGCTCGTTGGACATCTCGGTCGTCATCACTTCGTCCGGTGCGTCAACTATCTCCTCTTCGTTTGCCGATCCGACGTCGGGAGTTGTTTCCTTGCTCCCGGACGCGGCACTATCTTCCTTCTGGCTTCGCGGTTTGCTGCCGTTGCGGCCAGGGTCGAGAACCCCGCGCAGCAAGTCCCCCTTTTTACCGTTACGCTTGCTGCGACCACTGGCCAGCTCCGCCGGCGCAGACTCTTCCATCTCATCTTCAGCCGAGTCAGGAGGCATTCTCGGCAGCCTATCTTGTACCATCTCCTCGCTGAGGTCGAAGAAGCCGGTCACAAACGTCTCGAAGAAGTCCAAAAGTCTCTCCTTTTCCTGCGCGCTATGCTGGCCGCCGTGCAGTGGATAAAGCATCATCAGGCGCAGTAGGTCGACAATGACGTCCTTGTCTCTAAAGTCCCAGACCAGCTGAAACCGCGGCGCTTTGCCCTTGAGAGACCGCTCGCGTCGTTGCGCTTCGTACTTCGTCTTAATGACGTCGACGAGATGCTTGGCGGTCAAGTTTCTCTTGTCATTGCTCTTGACTAGGATGCCCATGTGGTCGAGGCTCTTGAGGTACATGTGCTCTGTCTGGGCATGCCAAACCTTCTCCCACTCGCGCTGAGAGAAACGCCATTCCTCGTCTTTCTGTTTCATACGCGTAAGGAGAACCGGCACGACGTCGAACGGGTGGCTGAACATGTCGTTAACTACGTCGACCCCCCTGTCGCCGTACAATTTCTTGCAAATACGCTTGAATATCGACGTGCTTTGGCCGGCAAGGGCGGCCGGCATGTGAAAGGCCTCTCTTTCAGCCGGGGACATGGCCAGCATCTGCTGCGCGATGGGCTCAAGCAGCTGAATGCACTTGAGATTGATCTCAATGTTGAAGTCGTAGTCATGTCGTTCCTCTTCGATCCGGTGAAGCCCCTCCTCGAATTGGTTCTTGCGGTGTGCCACGAAGCCAGAATCTTCGCTCGCCCACGTCGGATGCGAAGCCCACTGGTCATTCAGGACTGAATTGCACAACTCGTCGCGTCCGCTACATGGCTTGGGTCGTTCCTGTAGACAGAGGCGGGTCAGCAAGTCACGAAAAAGGGAGCCATAGTCAGTTCAACCACGCTTACCCTCTTGGGCAGAAGTCTATAGCTTGGGCCATAGCCCCGACAGTTGCTCAGTGACAGTTTCTCGGTTGGTGGCGCAGGACGGTTGTCGACCATGATGTCATGGCAGTCGTAGCCGACAAACGACTTCCAAAAGCTCATCAGCTCAGGGTTGGAGCAAATAAAGAGCGCGCCTTTGTGGAACAGCGTACTCCGGTCGATAATATTCTGACCAAAAAGGTTGCAGAGTTTCAGGAACTCGTTCATGGACCAGCGGTTGCTGAGAAACTTCTTAACCCGCTCGAAAAAAGCAACCTGCTCCTGACAAGATAACGTTGAGCCACGTGGTGGATACGGTTCGGGCATGAGGGGAGTGAGCGTTGACTCGATCGGCGCCGATGTGTCGGGGGCGCCGCGAGCATGGGCCAGCTTTGGACGCTTATGGCCATTTACGACGCCCTGCTGTAGACGGTTCGTTGCGGTCTCGGGCAGCATGCCCTCGGCGTTCTGGGCCTGCTTGTCGGTGCGCGGGCGTTTTTTATCCTTGCTGGCGCTCGTGGGCGGCGCAAAACTCCCGAGTGGAGGCATCTTTTGCCCATCCCTCGTTCCCGGCTGTGGGGTATGGCTCAAGCCCGGCAACGCGCCATCGTCCAGCCTGCTCTGGACTGCTTTGGCCTGACCGGCGGACTCTGGCAAAAACTGCTTGAAATCTTCGAGAAGATCAGGAGCCGAGTTGAATAAGGTCGTGACTTGGGCGTAGACATCCTGAATGGGCTTCTGCTCTCGCTGATAAGTCTGCAAGATCTCTAAAAACTGCTTGTAAATCTCCGGCTTATCCTGGAACCGGTTCTGGAGGTGAAAAGAGGTCAGCATGTGTTTCAACGATAAATTTCTGGGCTTTCACATCTGCCTGACGTACCTTGATCTTGTTAACATAACTGATGGCATGGTTAAACTCGACCGGACCTCTACGTTCCATATTCGCTTGGTTGCCATTGAGCCCACTAGAACTTGCACCAGGGGCTGGAGTCTGGACGCCGCGAGCTCCTGGTGTACCGCTTGAGCTTAAATTCCCAGGCATTTGAGGAACGGCTCTTTGCGCACCAGCCCCGTCAAACGGAGCGCTCTGCGCGGCCGCTTGGACGAAAAGGCTGGCGCCATTCTGCGCGGGCGTGCTAAAGGAAGCTTCCGGGCTATCGACGCCAGGCTGGGGCCTCTGCTGCCACTGACTGCCACGATCGGAAAAAGGAACTTGGGCTGTCCCAGAGGCACCATGGGCATCGATTTGAGCTCCACGGCCTGCAATAGATTGTACCGTGGTGCCCATGGGCGTGGTGACCCTGATAGTGTTTGGGTCATTGCCTGCGCCACACTCTATTCGGTAGCCTGGAGGAAGGAAGGTGTTGAAGCCTTGGATAAGATTCGGGTGTCCGGCAAACAGCTCAGACACTCGATTGATAACGCCGGGCGTGTCGATGCTTGAATTACATTCATGCATCAGTCCAACATGATTCAAGGGAGCGAAGTCGGCACAAGAACTTACGCTTGACTTTTGAAGTCCTTCATAATATCCAAAAATCGGTTATAAACGTCGGGTTGTTCGTGAAACTGGACCTTGACCTGGTCGAGATAGGTTAAAGCATCCTGCAAAAGACCAGGTTAGCCCAGCGGTCTGAATATTATTCAATCATGAACATGAGCAGTTGCGAGGAGTACTAGGCAAATCGCAGTCTTTCGTCCGGTAATAACGTGGTTTCAGGTCGACAAAGCTGTCGGATGCTCTCCTCCTTCCTGTACGGCAGCCGAAGGTTCCTGAGTGTGCGCCGACGCCATCTGGGTAGGAAAATGCATACTGGCCCGATGTAGGCGTCGAGCTCAACTCGTGTCGAACCGTCACTTGACAGTGCAATTGAGGCCTGGTGGCGTGATGTAGGAGACGTCCGGCATGCAAGAAGTGGAAATGTGGTGAAGGCGAAATAATTGAGGGAAGATATGGTAGAATTTGAGGTGAAATGTGGTAGAAGAGGTGCGAGCGGTGAAAGTAAAAGGCAAAGACATAAACGTCTGGAGGTCAATCCTGCAGGCTGTAACAAGACCACAGGGCATGAAGCCACCCAATGTGCAGCCACCTGCTCCCCTGGAGGCAGCCAGCCCGCCGCCGCTGCCACGCTTCGCCCTTTGGGTAAAAAGGGGGAATATACAGAAAATTAGATGGGTTGCACGTACGTTGAGAATGGGTTGCTGGCCCTGCGCGATGCCGCCTGGGATATGATGGCCACCAGGCGTCACACCTAGGGGCGGGCCGTTCTGCTTTCCACCACGCTGGCCTTCTTGCTGATGCTGCTGCGGCTGCTGGGCCTGCTGCTGGCTTGTCTGTTTAGCGGCCAATTGCGGCTGCGGCTGCGGCTGCGGCGCTTGCGGCTGATGCGGCTGCTGAGGACCACCATAGACCGCCACCGCTCCGGCCTGCGCCGCCGAGGTAGCAGTCTGTGAAGTCTGGGAGTGCGGCATGGGCGCAAATATTGGATGCTGCGGACCAGCACCGGGTTGTCCGGCGTGCGTCAGGTGCCTAATGGGCTCGGTCTGAAGCGGCCCGCCGAAGCCGGCGGCTATAGGACCTGTCGAGGCTCCCATATGGGTAGCAACCGTGCCACCGTTATGATTAGCGAGTAGGCCACCAGGGCTATGAATCGCGCCTGATATTCTGGAAGCGACGGGCTGATGAATGGGAATCGATCCCGCGCTGCTCTGATGAGGAGCCGCCGGGTGGTAGCGGTCGATCGATTCTCGTTCTTGTTCGCGTTCTCTCTCGCGATCGTGGTCGCGACGCATCTCTTCGTGTTGATGCATTGTCCGATGACGCTCCTCTACGTCGTGTTCTCGATCGCGGTTGAAGGGCGCTCCGCCAGTGCGGCCGTGGATACTCTGGCTATTCATGTTGATCTAGTTGATAAAAAGGAGTAAGCAAAAAGTCGGTCTCATAGCGTTGCAAAGGGGTCTGTCGGCTAGCGCAACATCCGTCGATCCAGTGCCCGGCATGTTACGAATCAAACAACGATTGAGGGCACTTAATATATTCTTGACGTGAGAGGTCCAGCAGCGACTGTGTGCGAGATGATGCAAATGAAGAGAGGAAGAGGCAGAAAGAACTGTGTCGCGAGTACACGCTCTGAGGAGTTAGCTCACCGAAGCCAGTGAGCATCCACATGAGAGGCAAACTGGATTCCACGTCAGATGGCGGTCTTTATTCTCATCGAGGGTCGTGAGGCGAAGGATGAGCGGCTTTCTGTGTGTTTCTAAGGTAGGTTGGGAGACTCGCCTGCTCTACTCAAGGGGAGGTCACGGCCAGCCTTACGTAGCGTGGGAAGATGAGGCGTCACGTGCTGATAAGAGCCACGGCGAACTTATCTCCGGCTGCTAATACTGTAGCATGAACCCATAAGTGTGGTCCGCCCGCGAGGCGCTCAGCCTTCTCGGCCCAACCTTTTCTTGCTCCGTCGTAATTGTGGCGCTCAAACCTTGGATTTGAGCCTGTATCCTGCACACTCGCATAGGAGCTCCAAGCTTGATGTGATCCAGGATTATTTGCTCTGGTGGCTAAATCATACCTTGGATTTTAGCTGCGATGGATGATCCGGTTAGCTCTAGGCCTTGTTTTCACAATTCACAGCTTGCGAAGAGACTCATTCAGGTAGCCTGATGCGTACGGGGCGGAAGGGGCTATTGTACATGGCCTCAGCCGTTTACACACGTTTCCTGTGCAGCGATGTGCACTACGCAATTCTGCATTTTCTGACTTGTGGTTGCGTGTGACTATGTCAAGTGGTGTTGAGTGGATATGTATGGATTATACACATCGATGAATCTACTTCATCGCCTCTGTGCCACTTTTGCGGGTGTATAATGGTGCAAGGGAAATATATGCGCTCCAATCTCCCTTTTTTTTGGCTTGGATGCCCCCCATCCTTGATTCAAGGACCATTCGATTCGCTCTCCATGCTCCACTATATTACGCTTCCTGGTAGGCTCTCAAGAGCTTGGCGGTGACAGCTGCGATGTGGGCTTGCGTATTATTTTGATCTTGGGTCGTGCACCGACCGGTGTCGTGGGCAGTCGGCTCGTACTCTTCGGAGGCGGGTCAGTACCAAACTTGGTCAGCAGTTTGGGTGGTTGCGAGGCGCCAGATGCCAAGGCAAGACTACCGGTGCTGACACAAGCGTTCGGCAATGGCTTCCTTTCCCCTGTTGGCAGTGGTTTTCGCGCGGGTTTCCCCGGCTTTGCTTCCTTAATACCGCCTGGCGTTGACTCTTTCGGTGCCCCGGACGATAGAGCAGTTCGTGCCCCAGGCCCTGGGCTCTGGGACTCGCCAAGGGCACTGGCAAGACCCTTGAGGTTTTTAGCTTTTAAGGTGACAACGCGCTTCCTCTTGTCCGACTTGTCTGCGTCGGAGTTCGGCTGGGATTCTGTCTTGGGTCGTTTTAGTGCTGGTGAGCCATCGTGTTCTTTGTCTGGGCATGCCCTCTTAGTCGAGCTGGCGGCCGCGTCCGAAGTTCGGGGGACGCTTGCCAACGAACCAGTTGGAGGTTGCAGCCCAGAACACGGAGCAGACGAAAAACCGGAGCCCGTGGAAGTCGGAAGAGGTGTTCTCTGTGGTATCGTGGTCTTGGTATTGATTTTGATCGAAGACATTCTCGGGTGCGGAACAAGCTTCTTCACTTCCGCAGAGGGTGGAGGCGACATCGGCTGCTTAGGATCAATCCGGAAGTAGGATTTGAAGTGAACGAGACGTTGCGGATTTTGATGTCCGCGCCCTTGATCGAATGGCTTTGCTAGAGATTTCTCAACCCTCCAGGCCTTAGGCAGGCTAAGCGTGACCACCCAACTGTCCGCTTCCTCGAACATCATGGCAGCGAGATCCAGGAGGGCCTCGATCTCGGCTCGGCCCAATCCAGGATGATCCAATGCCTTCCGCATGGCCGTACTGTAGTGCCTTTGACTTGCACCGTATGTGTCTTCCATCTCTCTTCTCAGTGCCTTAAGTGCCGCATTGAGGTTCTCTTTGCGTGCAAACATTACTTTTCGGGCTTCAATTTCCTGAGCAGTGTCCTGAACAAGCAATAAGGGATCCGCCTCATCGACTGCCGGCTCATCTTGGGACACTTTGGCAGGTGTGTGCTCCCCAAAGGCAATCGCTGCGAGCCCGCGGGCCATGGCTTGAATGAACCTGGCACGAACGTATGGCGATCGATCCGTCATCATGCAAAGCAGCAGGAAGGAGAAAAAACAAGGATCCATGAGGGCACCGAGGTCGATGAGTGCGTCAGATGCCTTGATGCGTATTTGGTCTGCCGTGCCATCCAAAAGATATTGTGCAAAATCGGTCAATTGCACGGGAATGACACCTGCTTTCATGAGCCGCTGCTTCGCGTCCAAGCCAGCTGTCGTCCATATGTTTTGGTACGAGTTAAACCACTCATCCCGCCGTAGGACACGTTCTATTTGCTCCATGGCCTCGTTCAGGAATTGACGTTCGTCTTCACTCGGTGCCTTGATCTGTCGAGAGTACCAATCGTCCTGCTTGGATGGAATGAGCGAGGTGGCAAGCGCTTCCAAAAGAGTTGCAATGTAAAAATGATCCGAGTAGGGATTGATCTCGTTATTGTTGTACAAAAGTTGATCGAGAATTAAACGGCGAGCCTCAAGAGGACACGTAGACGTGTAGTCTCTCACCTCGGCAATGGCCCTGATAATGGCACAGCGGACGTTATACTGCTTCTTGTCGGTGAAATCGTTAGGGTAGGGTTGGTTGGTCATGTCGTAGCAGAACATCTCGCGGAAAGCCCGCATGAGCTGTCGCAGGCCGAGCATGGGTATGTTTTTGATGTTGGCTTGCCTCGTCAAGGCTTGCGCTGCCATGGAGCGAATTCCGTGAAAGTAGCGGCGATCAATGAGAGTCCGTACAAGAAAGCCGGACGCAATCGGGTGAAGAGGCCCTTGAGCCAGGTATAACATGGCGTCCTGCTGGGCAACGACGTCCCGGTCTTGCTGCAGCTGGGACACATACATATAAGGCTCAAGAGTCCGCTTCATATCGCACGCCCACTCGAAGTCGGCATCGATACGGATCCATTCGTACGATTCCTGATCCATCTTGCGTTCTGTTTCAGGATCCCATTCGATCAGCTCCCAGTCCCTAAGATCGTCCGATCCCTGAAGCACGTCGCCCAAGCAGTAGAGTAGCGCGTCATCATTGTTCTCCGCGATATCGGCATTGACATTGGCATTCTGCTTTTCTTTCAGGCGTCGCGTGCGCTTAAGACGCTTATACTTGGTGTTGTAAGGGATTTCGAACTTGGTAGAGCGGGTGCCGTCCTCGCGAATCTCCAATATGTGCTCGTAGGGGGTTCCATCAGCCTCGTGAATCCTGATTGTCATGGGGCCGGTGAAGAGGGTCTGGGCATGAGAGCCAGTGAAGCCGGCACGGTGTTCCTTGACAGCGCGTAGAAATTCATCTTTTTTCAATTCCGTCTTCTTCGCGGAAACCTGATGTTGTATTTGATTCAAGGTCAGCTCGACGCAAAGCCTCTTCTTGTTAAACTTAGCCTTGACGTCAAACCTCGGGCACCCAGTGCCGTAGATCCACTGGTTCCAAAAAGCCTCCAGTCGGCATCTCGAGCCCTTTTCGCAGGTGATTTTAAACCTGTCGGTATCAAGAATAGAGCATCGATCGCTGCTTTCGATCTGAGCCTTGGTCAGAAGCTTTTGGAGCACGCGTGTCAGGCCGTGGCCGCCCGAGGCCTTGGCCAGCCTCTTGTCGAGAATGAAGATTACGACGGGGGCCTTGAGGGACATGAACTCCAGCTCGGATTCGGCCAGGTGCAGATGTGACCCTAGCTGCCACAGTGAGGGCCGGCCCACATCGGTATGAACCAGTTTATCGGACATGGCCTTGATGCGAAATCTGTGTTCGTTATTTCCGCAAATCTTCCTCATAAATAACTCCGTCATATAAGATGCGATGCCGATAGCGAGCCAAAGATCGTTTCGGGTATTGGGTATGATGTTGATGCCGATCCACTGGTAGGTCAAGGTATAAACAATTTTTCTCGTGGCGTCGATTTCGGTGTCGATGACGTCGTCGGGAAAGAGCAGGCGGTTACTGATAAAGGCCAGAGAGTGCAATGGCACCGTCTCCTCAACCATATCGTCGAGAAAGCAGAGTTTAAAGTTGCTAAAAGGGTATTTGGCGAATGTGTAGGTTAGAAAGTCGGCGGCCATGGTCAAAGCGGCGGCGGTGTTGCGAACCCATTCGCCGCGGTTGGGGAGGCAATATGCGTGAACCTTGAGAGCGTTGGTGCCGAGTTTGACCTCGTCCTCCTCGGTACGGAAGTCAGCGGATAGGTCGATGTGTTCGAAGGGGCCGACGGCAAAGCCTAGCTTTTGCACCGACTCTTTCTTCTCGAGTTCAAAAGTCATGATCTTTTTGTGGTCATTTTCGACATCGGCCGCCTCCTCGACGAGGTATCCGGAGCAGATGACCGTCATTTCCCTCAGCTTGTCCTCTTCGGCAAGCTTGAGGGATTTGTCCAGGCCGTCGGTCTGCATCCAGTCGGGGCCAGACGTGGAAGCGTCTTTCTGCGTGGCCAGTGCCTGCTGGAGAGCGTCACCAAGGGTTCGCGGGAACTTGATAGAGATTCGCCAGTCACAGCGCACGCCATGGTCGTCGACGCAAGGAAAGATGCAGGACGCTGTGCCGGGCTGCGTAGAATGACGGGTATACATGTGGGAAAAGCGGTTGTCGGAGTGGTCGACACCGACAAAATGAAGGCCGTCACGAGGTTTCTGCCGCACAAAGGGAATTGTGATCTTGTATTGCTTGTGTCCTTTGTCGGCGGCATCCAGGTTCGTGGCCGACCTCCTTATGATCAGCTTGGTACGATCTTGGTCTCCCCTGCTGCGTAAGCAGACCTTGAGGGACGCGTAGAAGGGACTGCAGCCCAGAAGCTCTCTATGTTCAGCGGGTAAATCGGGCTTGCGTGATCGGAAGACAGAGCCGGCACGGATGCGACGCAAGTCATGGTGCTGGGCTCTCCAACCCCAACGGTCGGGCTGAACGAGCTTAGCGTAGGGGTCCTGATACTCGGCCTGGGCATTGCGAGTCTGGCCCTCGACTGCCTCGCCATGAAGCTCGCGCATTTCGGTGACGGTAACGCCATCAACGTCAATCTCATAGTCGGCGGCGTCGAGGGAAATCTCGTCAATCTTGTCGCTGAAGATGACCACATAGACGTCAGTCGAACCACGAATCGCCTGGTGGCGAAAGTCGACCTCAAGCTTCACCTCCTGCTTGAGGACGAAGTACTCTTGAACTGAACTTTCCAGAATCGGCGGCAGACCGTCGGCGCCATCCAGTAAGGGATGCCGCGCCTCGAGCTCGTACAGGGACATGGTGATGGCGAGGCGCAGGATCCGGAAGACGTGAGCGACTGGAGTGATGGTTCTGCGCCGACGAGCCTGGGTGTCCGTGGTAGTGCTCGCATCGACGGCTGCCGAAGACGGTGCTCTAGCGGACTTTTGGCACCTTGATCGTGAGCGACGGTCGCGCGCACCGTGACATGACAGGACCCCCGTCCAGGGTGGATGGATGGCAGCGTCGTGAGGTTAAGACGGTGAAAGGCTCACGAGGGAGATCAGCGGAGGTAGCAGGGTGCAGAAGGAAAGGCTCGCCAAAGTAGATGCGGAGCGAGAAAAGCGTCTCTCTGCCTGCTTGAGGCGCAATGGGAAAGAATATCTTCGGCCGAAGAGCTGTAGAGCGGCGTTCGGTCTCCGCCTTGGTCATCTAAACAGAATACGCACGGACCACCTTTGCAAGGCTGGCGGTGGAAGTAATGCTTAATAGAGAGGAGTGGGGCGGCAAAAAAGTTAGCTAAGCTTGATATTCGTGCGAGGACTACCAAGTGCTCGGTACATCGTAGTTATCAGCGATTCGCAACAAGGGAGGGTACGGGGGCGAGGTCACTAGTACGACGAGCAACGGGAAACCTGCTCTTGTCTACGGCTTAGCTTCACACTGATTTTCTCAAGGCAAAAGACAGGCAATCATGAAGGGCGGTGGTTTTGAAACGCATATAGTGGCGAGCCTCGGAACCTGTTCTCTCGCTACACTATTTGCATATTGATAAAAGGCATTTGCATTCGCAGGCCCGACGCGTGAGCGAGATGTCCATTGGTTGTCTGCCAGCCTGCGGTGATGAAGCACGGGTCTCAACCGACTTGTTCTCTAGACGGGCTATGACCCAGGCCTTGCAAACGACGAGCGTGTGGTTTGAACAGTTGTCAAGGCCACAGTGGCCAATGGGAAGGGCGTGAGTATTTGGGCAGGGTGGGCACGTCGGCGGTGGCAACAGGGCCCTGATCACTCGAACGCTGCCACAGGATTGACGGCGTCAGATCAGTCGGGATGCATAGGTGCATGAATGCATCATCGGCTCGGTGTTGACGCAGGCGCGGACGCGGTTGGGCGAGTGCCGAAGGACGGCAGCGTGTCAAGAAGTCAAGACCCGGTCACCAACGGTTGAAGAGGGGCTGTGTATGCTGGAGTATAGTGCTGCCAACACGGCCAAGGTCGATCTGTCTCGGAGGTGGCACGGTGGCAGCAACTTCGGCAGGCGAGGTAAGACGAGACGAGGCGAGGCGGGAGCAGCGTGCTTTGTTCGTCTGCTGGCGAGAGGTGAGACATTTCCGCAGACGACGGACCATGCCCAGTGCCCGGGAGTGTGAGAGCAGGCTGAGTTTCAATCAAGGGGCCGAGCACGGGACGGAGGCCATCACGTCCGATTGCGAGCCATTATGTCACGTTGCAGGCTGCGCGGGTCTGCGGATGACAAATTCAGGGAGTTTCCGTCCCTTCTCCCTCTTATCAGCACAATTCAAAGTGTTGAGAGACAGACTTCTGGAGCCGGTCGTTTCTCGCCCCGTCGTGCTTGTTGAGGAACCTTTTGTCGTCGGCAACGCACGCCGCTCCCTCTGGTCTCGTGCTTGTTCTACTAAATTCGGCCAATGGCGACAGGCGCTCTGGCAATAGCCTCATCCCAACCAAGCCGGCCGCGCCCGGGCAGAGACAAGGTAGAAGGCTCACGTCAAGGGGATGGACGGGCCTGCCAGCCCTGGCCGGCTTGGTGCGACGTCGTGCCTGCTGATACGAGCCAGGTAGTGAGCAATGGCCAACGGTCAGTGGCACCGAGGTCCATCTGTCTGCTCGTTATCGAGCCACGCGTACTCGGTTCGATCGGTGATGGCCAGCCGTCAATGATATATTGCTGTCAGCCGTCGTAGTAGCCATGGTGGCAGAGCTATGGTGGCAGCCGTCATGACGAGGCCTGCGTGTGCCACGGCAGACAATCTGCCATCCAGGCCTCCTGGCAATTGACATGCGTTGTTCGTGCTTCCGGTCAGCCTCTCTCTCCCCATTATGAGCTGCCCGTCTCGCCAACCAGCGTCCCGCCTCATATCTCTTTTTTCTCTCCTCTTCTCTTCTGCTCCGTCCGTTTATGTCGGCCTTTCTCTCCCTTTCTTCCCGCGCTCAGCTTCCTTCGCCTCCGCCTCCGCCTCCACCTTATTCTTCTCCTCTACCGAGTCCGGGGCGTCTCCTTATGGCCGATCCGCTTCCCTTGGAGCGCCCGGCCAGCGTCACCAATCACGGGCCGCGGCGTCTGACGAGCCCCTGCGGACTCGGTCGGTCCCGAAGCCCAGCGCGGCGTTTTGTCTGACCCGCACCGACAGACCGAGCCGGAAACCAACGATCGGTCCAGTGTCTCGTCCGCTCTTTGCTCGCTCACCTGTTCTCCCTGTCGCATTACTTCTCTTGAGCATGCCAGATAGCGCACTGTCGTCTACTACTCGCCTGCCCCGTTCTCGTGCCTATGTTGCCGCGCTCCTAATTCCTGAACCTCCTGCTCTTCCGCCCATTCTCTCTCCGATCCACTTCAACTCTTCATCCCGGCCAAAGCCTGCTTCGTCCCACCGCACGGCTTGTCAAGGCTTGTGCGTACGTGGGAATCGCCAAGCCTAGAAGGGGCCCTGTCTTAACTTCCGGGATCGTGGCTTGGCCCGGTCTTTGTGAGATCAAGGGTCGGTAGCCAAGATAGACCAGTCGACCTTGGTATGATATATCGACTAATACTGATGTAGAAAGACAGACGACAAGAAAAGAAATACAAGGCCGGGGTGTGACGGTATCACAGGAGTTTAAGTCTATGGTCGCCTTGTGATTATTCCCATCCCCTCCCCCCCAAAACATTTCGAACTTCCACCCATGCAATGCACCTAGCGGCTACATACATGGACAGAGCCCCTGGCACTAAACATAATGCATCTGTCAAGTTCGTCTTTTATTTTCCAAGACATCGTCTGCCTCCACTGAGAACTTCGGAATAGTCCGCACCGCTGTTACATCCACACCTAAGTGCGCACATATACATTCTGCACACTTTGATATAGATCATCCCATATCTACTGTCGGGTGTAAGTCGTTATACAGTAGCTTCCCACGCCTCACCTTCGCAACTCAGGCCTCCCCTCTCCCCTCTTTCTCCTGCTCTTGCCCATGACCCCGGTCAGACTGTATTTTTAACTCTAGCTTCCTATGAGCCGCCGCTGACTCCTAGACATATCTTGTCCGCTCTTCCCGCCCACTTTTGCTCTCTTTCCTTCATATCCCTCTCGTAGGACAGCACGCACCTGTCGCGTCCTCTCACGTCGGGTCTGCCTACGTCGGGTCTGCCTGGTAATCGTCTGCCCAGTGCAACTGCCACGTCTATGTGAGTCAGGTATCCTGACGCTAAGGCTTTTACGAGCCCTGTTTGATATATCACCGTCCCGTCATCTTATCGTTCCGCAGGTGTCGGAAGTTGACGTTGAGGCACGGTCTGTCTGACCTGAAGAACAAGTCTCTTCAACGGCCGCGTGCCCATTGAGCGGTAGCCTTTGGGGCCGGACACATCTTTCATTCAGACGCAAATGGGTATGAAGCTCACTTTCAGACTTTGTCGCGTCCAAATCTGACCTGCGCGACAGAGAATAGCGAGGGCCTGGCTGGGTGCGATGCCAAATCAGCTACAGGTCACGACTCTCGCGCCGCTTGCCCGCCTATGAGCTCGGAAGCTGGCCCGTCTAGATGCCACATGCAATCTTCCTTTTACAGCATCTTAACCTCTGGCTTTGCTGAGTGGGAAGCGCGCGCCGAGGCCCAAAACGAGAGGTTGAAAGCCGGCGGTCAGCTGACAAAAGCCGACGACAGGGTCGGCTCGCCTCCTTCTGCAGACGGCATTGCCTGTCGCGAATCATCGTCGGCTCGCTCCAGCGACCCGTTGGGTTCAAAAAAAGCACGAGTGAACAATGCCCATGAGGACAAGGCACAGCTGCCCTGCGCCTGCCCGCATGCCGATTTCATGGCAGAAGTCGAACAGTCGACCAAAGGCGATACCCAGTGCGCGGTCGAGTGCGCGGCCGAGTCCTCTGTGCATCGTTACGGCAACTATAGCTCCATGGATGCCGAGCTCAGCATCCTCACCAAGCACCTCATGCAACATGGAGGCTTCTGAGCTGCCCAAAACCTCGAGGGCCAGTTTGAAGAGCCGGCCGTTCGGGTCATAAGACAGCCCTAACCAACCTTGGAGGGTCTTGGAGGTCTTGTCGGATAAACATCTGCGGACCTTCCATCATGGGACTCGATGATGTACAGTTTCATTGGAGGAAAAACTAAGCGGGATCTGAAGAATCGGAGGGAGTTTTGCTCTTTCTATCTACCAGTTCTTCTGTCAGAGAGTCGCCCTTAAGTAGACGCGAATCCGAATGTGCGTGTTGCTTTACAGACACGCTATTTTTCGGTCACTGCTGCCCCTGCTCTGTTTGTGGGTTCGTTTGCACTGACGTGGGCCTACATGGGCTTGTGCGCATGGCGGCTACTCGATGCCTCATGCACGCAAGTGTTGGCTGATCGGGCCGACGCTGTAAGAAGTCGTGAGTGCCCAGTTACGCACTTCGTCCGTCCATGTCAGCCTCTTGATACCTGCCCCTGGCATCCTTGAGTCCTAGCGATGCACGGAATTGCACAAACCTTGCTCTGGGTAACGCCTTTGTTAAGTCCATCAGCTGGCATTTTGACCAGTACTCATATGAACTATGTAGGCTCTAACAAGTCCTATTCATAGTTGCTAGTCAATCTGAAAACCAATCGCGGAGATGCGCGATATAAAATAACAATATCGTCGACGTGTACCTACAATAACCTAAGAATGTCATTCAGGGAAATGAATGGTTCTTCAACGTTTCGTGTAAGCCCTAGTTGATTAAATGCTGCCGTGAGTTCTTTTTGCCAGAGCAACAGTGAGCGTCGCAGTCCATATATTGCCCGTCGCAATTTAAGAAGATGTGCCAGCTTGGCAAAGCCATCTGGGTATCGTATAAAGATATCCTCATCAATTGGTGAGTTTATGAATGCATTGATTGCGTCAAGTGATCGAGTCTCAAGATCATGTTTTGCAGCAATTGCTATAAAGATCTTGAACTTTCTTGCAGCAAGAATAGCTGCATATGTGCCCCTTGTGTCGTGCGGTTGTAAATTTCCTCGTATGCAGATTCTGCCTTTATATTTCAGTAAATACCCTTGGAGTCGAATTTGTACTTCAAAAGTTCAGGTTAAGGGTACAACGATTGCATCTTTGGCTTTTTTGAGACTTTTTCAAACGTTCCTCTCTACACAAGGGTATTCCAGCCTTTCTGTGCCGCTGCCTTACATTCCTTTTCATATGGGTGTGGGAAGATCCCGCCGGTTTCTCGCCTCCTTTGGAATAGTATGGCGTTTTTTGGTTTCCTTGATGTCGAGAATGCTGCTGTACTTTGTAAAAAAGTTATTTTTTATTATCGACCCTTATACGTACGAAATACTACCCGGCGTAGGCAGTCATCTCACTGGCGCTGGTTGCTCGGGGTCATGTGGCTGCGCGTCCGGCTCCTGTGTTAGCTGCGATGGGACTCATTAGGCTCAAACAAACACGAGGCTATGGTCAATGACAGTCTATTTAAGTAGCTTGCAGGGAAAAAGAGAAAAGAATCCTGCTTGGATGTGGCCTCCTTTTCATATCCAAGGCTCCCCTGTCAGGGGCATAGTCAACAGTCTATCACGTGGCTATGCCACAAAGAAAGAAGACGGCGCTGAGGATCCTTCCACGGGGTTCAACCGGCTCCCTCGGGGCTCGTCCCTACAGC
>KB853638.1:52757-67744 GCA_000372705.1 Cerataphis brasiliensis yeast-like symbiont
GCGCCACGCCGGCGCCACCATGACGCTGACGGTCCTCTCCGACCGAGAGGTCCGCTCCATCCTCGAGAGCCTCACCCTCGATGAGCTCGACGACTTCCGCCAAGCCCTCGCCTCGGCCCTGCACGAGTTCTCCACCAGCACAGAGGCCGAGGAACAAGGATTCTATCAGCAGCCGCCGCGCCTGGCCACGCTGCATCCGCAGTCTCAGGCCACCACACTGTACATGCCGTCGTGCGCCCCCGCCGGCATGGGATGCAAGGGTATGGACGCCTCGGGAAGCCTCCTAGGCCGGCTGTCGCGCTGATGCTTGGTGGCAGTCGTGTCTTTGACGACATCCAAGGCGAACAGAGACTCGTCCATCAAGCCCATCAGCCCAACTGGCGTCGTCAACCTGCTTTCGCCCGACGGCCGCCCCTACGGCCTCATCCAGGCGAGCACCCTGACTGCCTTTCGCACCGCGCTGGGCTCGGCATGTCTCCTGAACCGGCGCAGTCAGGTCAAGACCATAACCGTCTTCGGCAGTGGCGAGCAGGCCTACTGGCACGTCCGGCTCGCCCTCATGATGAAGGGCAGTACCATCAAGCGCGTCAACATCATCAACCACCGCTTTTCCGACAACGCCAGCGGTATCCTCAACAAGTTCACTATGATTTCCGCACCCACCAGGGAGCGCGAGGGCTGGATGCACACCAAGTTTGGGCTCCTGACGCCTTCCTTCCACGAGTACGAGCGACTGCTCAAGGAACAGATACGTAGCTCTGACGTCATATACTGCTGCACGCCCTCTCGCAAGGACCTCTTCGACGCCTCTATTCTGACGTCGCACGAAGGCAGGAAAAAGGGCCGGCTCATCGTTGCGGTTGGCAGCTACACTCCTGAAATGAGGGAGCTGCCGGAAGGACTCTTGATTCAGGCCACAAAGCAGCATGACAAGAACCACCGACACTTCCACAAGCACGCAGAGGAAGCGGGCGTCATCGTCGTCGACAGCCTAGAGGGCGTCCTGAAAGAGGCGGGCGAGATCATAGCCGCCAAGATCAAACCCAATCAGTTGGTGGAGTGAGTCGTCGTCCTTGACGCCCTGCTTTGTTGCTGCCCGCCTCCATGCTGACATGATTCTACCGACCAGGCTGGGTGAGCTCGTCATGCTACACGGTCTCGTTGTCGATGAGTCGGAGACGGACACGGTCGGATCTCTGACACCGCCCTCGCTGACCGAGTCGGAGCACCAAGACGCGGGCGAAAGCCGATCGTCCGTGTCGACGCTCCACAGCGAGCCTTCGCGCCGGTCGAGCAGCCCCCCGGACTCGGCCCCTTCCCTTACGACGAGCAAATCGTCTAGTTTCTCCTTGCCCTTCAGGAAGAGCTCCGGCGCCTCTTCCGACAGTGACAAGAAAAAGGACTCGCTCGCCCGCTGGCTGCAGGACGGCACTGTCGTCTACAAGAGCGTCGGCCAGGGCCTCATGGACCTGGTAGTGGGCATGCAGCTGATCAAGGTAGCCAAGGAGAAGCGCGTCGGCACCCGCATCAAGGATTTCTGACGTGAGCGAGTGATGAGAAGAGAACGAGTCCCGTGGCAGACGCCTTTTCATGCTAGGCTTTGACCGTCCTGTCGCCTTCCATACTATCGCGGGAGGGACCATGTATTGATTGTTTTGCACATTTCGGCGCTCTTGACGCGCAGCTGGCCTATGACTTTGAAGACAGACAACATGCAACAATCCAGGGGCATTTCCCTCTCTCCCAACATGTGACCGCCAAGATGCTCTGTAGTTCAGTTATATACAAGGCAAATCCCGTGGGACATGCTCGGCCAGCCTTGGCCATCCCGCTTCACTCGGCAACCCATACGGCGCTCATGCCCATGCCCGTGCCGACGCACATGGACGTGTTGCCGATGCGCTTTCCTGTCCGTTGGAGCTCGTAAAGCAGCGTCGACACTTGGCGAGCGCCGGTGCAGCCCAACGGATGGCCAAAGGCAATAGCACCGCCCTTGGGGTTGATCTTATCGAGAGGTATTCCGAGCTGGTTGGCGCACCACAGGCACTGGCTGGCAAAGGCCTCGTTGATCTCGAAGATGTCAACGTCGTCCTTGGAGATGCCGGCGAGGTCGAGGGCCTTGGGAATGGCCTGCCACGGGCCCTGGCCCATGAGCAGTGGTTTGACGCCGACGATGGACGCGCACACAAACTTGCCGATGATCTGCTGGCCTAGTTTCTCGGCCGTTGGGCGCCTCATCAACAGTACGGCCGCGGCGCCGTCCGAGATCTGGCTGGCGTTTCCGGCGTGGATGCTGCCGGCAGCTGCAAAAGCCGGTCGGATCTTGCCCAGCGTCTCGGCAGTGATGCCGTCGCGCACGCCATCGTCCCTCGCCACCGTCACCTCTTTGGTCTCGCCCGACTTGGGGTCTTCGAATTTGACCTTGAGGGGTACGATTTCCTGGTCGAAGAGGCCTTCCCTTTGCGCCTTGACGGCTTTTTGATAACTTGACGCGGCGAAGGCATCTTGAAATGCACGGCTGATACCGAGATCCTTGGCCATGTCCTCGGAGAGAACACCCATGGGAACCTTGCAGTTGGCCGCTTCGGCATGTGCTTCGAGAAGCTCGGAGAACTCGGTGACGGCAGCCGGCCTGTACAGAAGAGTGTAGAAGCGATTTAGAATGGACGCTTAATTCGCGGTGCGCGCGTGCTTGAGCTGGGAAGACATGCGGGGGATTTGCATACGCACCCGTATTGAGTCGACATGCTCTCGACTCCGGCGCCGATGCCCACATCAATCATGCCGGCTTTGATTTGGTTGGCGACGTCGACGCAGGCCTGGAGGCCGGAGGAGCATTGGCGGTTGAGGGTGCGGACCGCCGTCGTCTCGGGAAAGCCGGCGACGAGGCTAGCGGCACGCATCTCCGTGGCACCTCCGCCGGGGGCCAGGACAGTGCCGACGCAGATGTCCTCGACCAGGGCTGGCTTGATTCTGGACCGCTCGATGAGAGCCTTGAAGACGCCTGTCATGATGTCGGCCGCCTGCGTGTCCTTGAAGCCGCCCTTGCCACCCTTGGTGAAGGCGCTGCGGCAGCAGGCCGTGACGACGACCTTGGCACGGAAAAACCATACGGGTCAGCCGTTGTGCGACCAAGAGGCCAGAAATGTCGCCACTGGGGAAGCATGTGCGCCGCTTACATCGTCCGCTCGCTTCTCCAGCAGCCTGGCGCGTCCGCCGGCGGTCGGCTGACCAGCCAGATGGTTTCCGAGCTGCGGGATCCTATCCATGACTGCCGACGGGCGCGCAAAATTCAGCAAGCAGAAGCGTGGGTAAAGGCACGCAAGGCCCATCGGCAGCTGTCCACTTACCACCCATCTCTTCTTCTGGCCACTTGGCGTCCTTTCCCGCGGAGCAGGCTGCTGCTAAGGGTCGTAATGGAGGGGGAGGGAGAGCGTGTGTAAGAAACGACCAGGTCAAGTTGTAAGTGAGCGACACGAGAGCCGTGATCTGTGCAAGGAATACGGGGGCGAAGCAAGTTTTGACTATGTTATGAGGGAAGCCTTTGATGGAGATGCTAGCGACAGAACCTCGGCCGGCAGCTTTGGTCGAGGGTCCGAGGCATCTCGGTGACCTGCTAATTTGTTTCCGTCACATGCCTGGGCCGGATCGCCCCACCCTTCGGCTTCCTCCACCTTCCCGGACCGGCGGAATGGATTGCTAATCTTAAACCGAACCGTTTCTTACTCCGCGGCGGAAGCTTTAACAATAGGGCTCGACTATGCGGCCGACACGTCTGGATAGGCGGCCAGCACTCATTTAGTCTTTGTGGCGCATGGTTTGGCTAGCGCTAGTTAGCGCGCCGTTATCGCCACTTCGCTTCTATGCATATACCCTGGAAACAGTCAACTCAACTTTCACGGTTTGAGCCTCCTTGACGCCATCTAAATGCATTGCCGTGCCGCACTTACCTTACACTGCATACCATGAAGACGTCTACTCTAGCCAGTATGTCTTCTTTGAGGGCGCCCAAAGAGCGATTGATACCGCAGCCCGGGCCAAGGGATTTGCCCTAGACGTTCGCACCAGACGACCTACCGCATCCCTCGAAGCGTCGTAGGATCAACACGCAGATGACTGGCTGTGGGTCCCATATTGCTGGCAAACGACATCCCCGTGAGGGTTCGTGGACCGTGGCGGCCACCGGTACCGACCATAACCACGAATTTACTACCCATAGCAAAAATAGACGTGACATCATCGAGAGATATCGCCGTCAGATCATCCGCCTTTATTCGAGACCACCTTCAGCAGTCTGCCGGCCTGGCTAATGGACAGAATGAGAACCAGGCTAACAAAGATGCCCGAATATAGAGAGCATCACAGGTCGACAGATCAATCATCTCCTTTCCGCCCATGGCCGCAACAAGCTCGCGGGTCGTACGCCACTTCTATTCCTGTACGATCAGCTTCAAGACTCAGCCGAGGCCTTTGTCTTCCGGGACCAACGAAATCAGAATAATCGCCTCGAGGCCCTCTTCATTGCCCCGCGGTCCGGCTTAAATCTCTGGCGTCGCTATCCGGGTGTCCTTACTTGACTGTAATGGCAACGTGCGTGGCACCTAATACCTTAGTAGCATGGAGGCTAAAATCAAGTTCCATCCCAATCAAATGCGAATTCACTCAGGATCTCCTGGCGTTTCTGAGCGAACCGGGTCTCATGTTTGTCTGTGATGTGCTGTTTCGTTACTGCCATGCCATTCCAAGCCATGCGCCACAATGACTAAGTGAGTGTTGACCGCCTATCCAGACGTGCTGGCCGCAAAGTCAAGCCTTAACAATAAGCCCTTCCATATTCGGACGTCGTCATGGCTCATCACAATCAACCCTACTTTGTCGTGGAACATATTTTGCGCAGCTTTCACCTTGTATTCAAATGGAGCTTGCATGGAGATTTCTGTGGGAGTGAGAGTCTGGAAAAAAAGAACGAGGAGAAGAAAACACGCGCCATCCTATGTATTATGCCCTGTTGTTTCCCTTGCCCCCTTCTGCGGGCTTGCCACCTTGCACCCCTCTATCGTTCGGCGAAAAAGTTAAGCTTACACTATTGACGCAATGACGTTCATTTGTGGGCGTGGAAAAGCCCTCGCCCTTGAAGACGTGGCCTAAATGACCCCCGCAATTGGAGCAGACAATTTCCGTGCGTTTCATGCCTAAAGTCGAATCCTCGTGACGAATAACGGCGCCGGGGATGCTATCGTAATATGCCGGCCATCCGCATCCTGACTTGAATTTATGGCTCGCCTTGTAGAGCGGCGTGGAGCAGCCGGCGCAGCTATAGACACCTTCGGCAGGATAGTGCTTGTCAAACTGTCCGGACCCCGGCGGCTCAGTGCCCTTTTCGCGCAGGATACGGAACTGCTCTGAGCGAAGAAAAAAATTGAGCTTGCATCAATATGCATATAACCTGACCGAATGAAAAGGCGGCAGTCTCTACCTTTGTTGAGGACGGCTCGCCACTCATCGTTGGACCGCTGCATAGGATACGTCGTCGTCGCCGAGACAGAGGACGAGGACGAGTTTAAAAAGGCACCCAGGAGATGAATTCTGGGCATGGGCCGCCAAGGTGTCAAGTAAGCCTTACGAAACCGGCTGTGAACGAAACTGGACCGAAAAAAGGAGGGAAAGCGCATCGACGGCGAGAGGGCTCGAGGCTATCTCGGCCTGATGATGCCGACAGGCCGTGTGCCCTTGTCGAAAGGGGCGCCCGCCCACGTGCGTTGGTTACAGGATGAACAAGAGGTATACGAAAGTCCTGCGCAGGCTTAGAAATCTAGGCCCGCGGGTAAATCTTTAGTTATGCGCGTGGTCTGAGAAGTTTGGAGGCTTGGTGAAATCTGGTGGACGACGTAGACATATGTCGGCACGTATTAGTAAAGGTATTATTCATGCCATGACATCATGACCCCAACGGCTGCAATAGAAACGCTTATCATCTTTTGGCGATGATCATGGTCCAAAGGGTGTCCTACCGCTCTTTCCTTTTTTTAGTCGTGGTCCACAGGCAGAGCCTCTAATACTCATTTCATGCCAATAGCTCTCGCTGATCGCTGATGGCTTCAAGCCGCTCAAGCCGTTCGAGCCGAATCAGTCAGACCACTCGTCATGCTTGCATTAACCGTCCAGCGCCTGGAGAGGCTAGAAATAGCCTCAAAAAAGCTTCATATTATCGAAAAGCTTGCGTCACATCTTGACGGACCATGGACGATGGACAGAGACGGGAGAGGCAGAATGCTCTTACAACGGTTGCCCATTAACTAGTGCCCTTTTCTACGTCTAGATCCAGCCGTGGCAATGTGAAGGAAAGAACAGAGGGCATACTGAGCACCGTCTCGGGTACTCGTTTCCCGAACTATGCCCCAGGTGTTGGCATTCAGATCGAAAATGTGCAGTCTGACGTTGATACACATATACTTGACGGCACAGGTCAGGTTACGTTTATTTCGTATCTAATAAGATCAAGACTGACCTCTAACGACGGCCATTTCTCATGTTACCGGTCTGGCAGCCTACATCATAGCACCCAAGCAAGTTTACGATTGCCTCTTAAGAGCCCCGCAAAAGAGTCAGGGGATCGAGTTCAGTGTAATGCGCCACGAACGACCGACTTGATTGCGAGCATTGGAGTTGCACTCCTATCGGCTCAGGGATCTGCTCCCAAGAAGCTTCATTGGTTTCCCGAGCCCGGCGACACTCAGGATTGTACACAGTTGTACGGCGAAGTCAACTGTGGCACTCAAATATTGTGATGCTTTTGATTCAAAATCTGATGCTCGGAGGACCGGCTTCTTCAACAGCGCTAAGGATTTTTTTGACGCCCACGAGTCAGGACTCAAGCTCCCTCAGATGGAAGCACCCGACAAGGTCCGCCCGAAAGGTTGTCCACTGAATATCTTTAGCGACGATTGCCCTTCGAATTGCGGCATCGATGACATCAACTACGATTGGCTGTGCGGCACCAAAGTCTATTGCGAGCTCTTTGACAAACTGATCCTGAGACCGGAGGGTCTTGGCGGGCTCAAAGATTCCAAGGCCTGTTTTGACGCCTAAAAATCCTCTCCAACCAGTTCGGTCAAACCGTCTACGCCTCCGACGGAAATGAACAACGAAAGATATGTGCCCAACAAGACGGATGACGGACCGAAGCCCAACAAAGGCGATTAAGGGTCTGCTTTCATGGTAAGCTGGACTTGGCTCACATCCCGGGAAGCCGAAAAATGGGTCTCCCTCCAAGCAAACTACGGGATCGACCGACACCTTGGAAAGCCGATGACTGGCTTGAGAAATGTATGAATAGAGCTTTTATTGAACTTTTGGGGCAAAAACCTTCTTATAAAGATGACATGAGTGCAACTTGGGAAGATGGAAACCAACGCCGGATGATGTGGTGAGCGACATGTGACAGATGTTGGGACGAGGACTCGCAAAGGCTTATTCCTCGACGAAAAGAAGAAGATGTGCCAGAAACATTCGACGCAAACATCTTGAGAAACAAAGAAAAACGAAGACAGCGGATACCGTTTATATTGTCGGTGGCTTGGCAGCTCGTTACGGGCACCACCATTCAACCTCAGCGTCCCGGAGGCCTTCCAGGATGGCAAAGTCCAGCCGTTCTTGGCGCATGGTGACGATGATGAGGGCGAAAGACTCGAGCGTCTGACGATTCCAGGCGTCGTCGGGCAGACGCGGCACGTGCGGCACGGCCTCCTGCGGCACCAGCGGGTCGGCGAAGCTGACATGGACGAGGCCGGAGCTGGATAGGTGGGTGACAAGATCGAGGCCTGGCGAATTGCTGAGGGTGGCCTGGCCGGCTTTGAAGCCGACGCCGACGACGAGCACCCGAGGCATATCTTCAACGATGGCGCCGACGGTCTTGCCGGTTGTCTCGCTCTGCTTCTGTTTCTGCATCAGCCGCTCGGCGCGCAATGACGGCCGGCCGACGCGCCATGGCGGCGCTGGCGGCGTCGAGCAGCGGGAACGCGCTGTTGGAAAGCAGGTAGTGCGGATTGACGGGGATGCAGTGACCGCCGACGCCGACGCCCGGCAGAAAAGGCATGTAGCCAAACGGCTTGGTCGCCGCAGCCCGGCAGACCTCGAAGGGGTCGATGCCGTGGGCCGGGCAAGCGTCGGCCATCTCGTTGGCGTAAGCGATGCACATCATTCGCTGGCAGTTTTCGTATAGCTTGGTCATCTCTGCCACTTCCGGTTTCGACACCGGCACGATGCGATCGAAGGCGGCTGAGTAGAGTCGGACTATGCTCGACAGCGAGCCTGGCACCACGTCGTCGAGCCCGGATACGACCTTGGGAATCGCATATGCCGCTGGCTCTACGCGGCCCGGATCTACACGCTGAACCATGACTGTCAGCTGTAGGTCTCTTCCTGTCCCCTGCTCTCCATTTCATGCCGTTGCTTGTCTTGTCATCGACCATGCTCATGGCGGCTCAGGAGGGGGGAAAGGGGGCGGCCTCGGTCAGGGTCGGCAGACGCGGATTCCCCGCCCAAGCGCCTCTCGGCCAGTTCAACGTACCTCGGGGGACATGCCCGCATAGTACCCTCGGAGCTTGGCCAGCGGTCCCAGCAGGTCCCGCGTCATGCCGACGGCGACGGAGCTTTCGATGACGACCGTCGCCCCAGACCGGGCATGATCGGCCACGGTAGTCAGTGCGCTACACAGATATGAGGCATCGATGGTCCGGTCCGGGAGCAGTAGTGTAGGCACGGAGATGAGGAAGTGGGTGGCACGGCGCAGGTCGCGCGCGCAGCTTGTCAGGGAGACGCGATCGTTGCCGATGAAGGTCTGCTGCAGCTCCGCGACCCGCCGTCACGAGACATCGAAGCCCAGCGTGTCGAACTTGCGCGAGAAGACCTCGACCAGGTGCGTGCCAACGTAACCGACGCCGATGACGGCTACCAAGGGCCGGGCCGAGGCGTCGATGGTTGCGGATGGGGCCACTACCAGCTCAACCGCCTTGAGCTCCGTCTCCTCGGCCGGTGGCGTGACCGGGAACAGACCATGGTCCAGGCTGGACTCTTTATAGCCCACAAGGTCCTTGTTTAGCCGCATGGGCCAGTGCTGGGCCGTCTTCTTCGAACTCTTGACGGGACTGGCCGCCATGCTTTTTGCCCGCAAGGATCTTGTCTTCCTGAAGGGAATTGAAATCAGCAAGCCGAGGGAAGCAGAGAGCGTGCGAGACGGCTTGATAGAGATGCCGAGATGGAAGACGCCCTGCCCTAGAGCAGGGCCACCATGATTTATATCTATTGCTTTCGGTCATGGATCTGGGGACACCCACCCGTCAGTGGACTGCGCGATACATTCAAGAGCCAGCCGAGGCCTCTCGCGGTCGCAAGTCTCCATGGTAGGTGGTAGCAATGGCGAGGCGAGAGCCCGTCGGTGACGCCAGCTCGGCTGACACGGAGAAGGCAGCCTTTGCCCCCCGGACCCGGATGGCCGTAGGCCAAACCCATGCTTGCCATATGCACCGTGGATCGATGGG
Source organism: Cerataphis brasiliensis yeast-like symbiont (assembly GCA_000372705.1). Classification (NCBI taxonomy): domain Eukaryota; kingdom Fungi; phylum Ascomycota; species Cerataphis brasiliensis yeast-like symbiont. The sequence goes on from KB853638.1 coordinate 62,297, forward strand.
AAGATGGACTAATCCCGGAGTACGCCGGGTAGGATAGGCTACAAACTACGGCGACGAATTTCCTCTCAGCGAGTGACGTAGTTTACGGAGAAGCCTTGCCGACCTTTGCTCTGCTCTTTGCCATGGTGGCTCTTCTCCAACAGCAGCGGCCAAGTTGCTGGCGCCCCCCCCCAGTACCACATTTGACGACAGGAGGGATCGGAATAGCCCATGCAACCAGGGGGGGATGGAAAGCACCTTCTGACCGGATAACGCATTTCATACTTGTAAGTTGTTTATGGACCGGAGGAAGACAGCGATGGGACGAATCATTAGTGATGCTACGAAATCCTGACTCAAACTTGCAGGCAAATTTCCAGACACGATCTCGCATATACATTGGCATATATATGTTGATTAGGGGCAGCCAGGTTCTCAGGGGCTTGAAGGCTATACAATGGTATACAGGCCTACAGCCTTGGCAAAGTTGATATTCATGGGATAGTTCAGAGTTTGCCATTTAATTTTTTTTTTCCTGGCGCAAATTCTGGACCGTCTCGGCCTGTTCGCCGCCAGGCGTGCTCCTCCAGGCCTCCAAGAGGGCTAGAGGGCTAGACAGCACGGGAACGCCTGGGTCCAGCTGCTGCTAGCTTCTGGGCCATCAACAGCCGGTGGGTCTCATGCCGTGTCCCCTGTCTGCCGCGACTCGATGGGCTGGGGCCGAACAATCTCGTAATCGAGCCTCGAGGAATCGGCATACATGAGTGACGAGATTTGTGGGCATGGCCGGGGTGTCGGTCGGAAGAGGGAAAAAGGGCATCCACCCGGTTGCAGTAGAGGGGCCTCCCCCTTTGGTCGTGGATCTTGAATGTGCCATGTGTCGCTATATCGAGCCTCTCTTATCCGTGTCACGCTCTGCCCGGGAATAAGAACGGATTGCCCATACTCTCGGTGCCTGACGCGCGTCTTTTGCTGTCTCCTAGGCTTGACGAGACGGCAATAGGAGAGGTGGGGAAAGGGGGGGGGCGGCTCTGCTTCCTCTGTTGAGGGCTGCTACGTGCCCTTGGATCCTCTCGAAGCGGCATCTCATGATTCGGGGTCTATGTTGACGGCACAGCTCGCGATAGCGACGTCCAACCATGAGCGGTAGCCAAGTATGCGCCCCGATGTAATGCCTAGCTATATGGCTAGGGTTGGGCGAGTGTCCGTCTGGAGGTGCTAAGCTTGACCCAGGTGCGATTTGAGGTACGATGAGAGGTACATATAGACCTCTCGGCAGTGGATTTGGCCTCTCGGCAGTGGCCCAATGCAGGTCCCGATGCTAGACCATCGGAGAGCACGGTGTACGATGCGTACGCTGATGACTGGAGCAGGCAACACGGCGCCATCTCGCGTCAATGCGTTTCGAGGCTAATCCTGGCGCGGGGCAATCATCAGCCAGCAGGTCAAGCAAGCTTCGGCAAGAAAGCCAAAAAGAGCCGATGGGAACAGGAATAAAGGGGGAAATGAGGCAGACAGGTCCGAGAGAAGCGTGTCTCTTGTGTCCTCAAGCTCGGCTGGGTGGCGAGTCACTGACCCGGAGGGAGGAGTTACGATGCCCGCTGATAAGACGCTGCTAATAAGAAGACGCCGCGTGGCCCACCGTTGGAACCGGCGGCTGTTGGCTGCTTGCTTCGAGGGCGCGGCACGAGTCTCAGCAGTAGCCCGGCCTGATGTCGTTTTCGAATCCATACTCGCCTCCTGCTGCAAGACACAGCCTCTCTAGAGACAAGGCAGCGTTGAGGTCCAGTTGTGCAACAAGCAGGATCGGCCCAGCAATAAAGTTGATAAAATGGCTGTCGACGCAGGTACACCGCACTACCATGCGAGGCTCGGAGTGGCCTGTGCTCGATAGAAGCATGTCACGTGAGCAGGTGGACGAGGAGGAAGGGAAAAAAAAACCCTTAGGTCGCGAGCTATAAGACCGGGCAGGGTCCGCTGAGGTAGCACAGCGGGGGCCGTAGCGGCAAACAACAGCCCGATTATACCCCCAGGGTGATATCGGACGACGCAGATCAGGGTTCGGCGAAATATCCAAACGCTTGTTCGTGGCCCATGCTTGCCCATGGCGCCGGCACCAGCCCGGAACACCAATGGAGGCTGATGAGAGCCGGGGCAAGACGCAGGCCGCCACCTCGGACGGCATCGTCAACCGGACCATTCGCGGGCGGAAACAGCAATGCTAGGAGACTCCCAGATGATGCGATGACGCCCTCGGCGCTCTGTCAGGCCCGCCGGTCAGCCCGGGCGCGATGAGTTCCGACGACGGGGCGGATTAGCCTCGAGATGCCTCGGACTCTCCACAGCTCATCTTGCGCTCCCCTCCCTCTGTCTCTCGGTGGATTGCCACGTTGCTGCAAGGCAGCAGGGGCTTCGAGTCGGGCTTTCGCGTCCCGGCGGCCCAAGTGGCATAGCAGGCTCCAATGCCGGATCGAAAAGAGGAGACGATGCCGGAAAATATCTCGCGCCCCTTCCACCCTGATCTTGCTGACGCCGTCCCTCATCCTTGCTATGCGAATATACTTTGACGACGCCGCTAAGTTTCCACACGAGCCTTGGAAGCCTCCACGCTCTACGCCTAAGCTCGACCAAATGAGAGCGGTCCAGAAGCGCATGTGTGGAAATGGCGTCTCGTGTGAGGGGATAAAGGCTCTAGTCTCACGGAATCCGTCTATACCATGTCCCGCGGGCTTCCATGTGCGGATCGCCCTCGTCAGGTAGCCTTCCCCCTTCCCTCCTTTCCATTTGCCTCAAGTTTCTCACACCGAGAAGACGCGACCAAGACTTTTCCCCATGGCCCCATAAAGACAAGAACGCGAGCTGGCGTTATAGGAGGAAAAGGAGGGGCGATCCAGCGGCCAGACCGTTGATCCTACGTGCATGTCTTGTCCGCCATCTCCTGGCTGCTGCCATTACGAAAATGATTGGCCATTTCTCCCTTCTCCGCACGCCGTCTTGTCCGTCTCTGCTTGGCTAGCGGCTTGGCCTCGACGTCGCCTCTTTCTCTCCACTGAAACCATCAACGTTGTGCCTTCCGCTCACCATCATGATACACCGGAGCTCTGGCCACGAGTCCGAGAATGTTGGCTGAGCTTCCTCGTCCTGCTCCTGATGCCTAATTCCCTATCCGCAAGCTCGCTGTCCTCTTCGGCCATGCTTTCACCTTGATATCCAGTCTGGGATCGGCCCTGCCACTTGCTTGACTCACTCGGTCCAATGTCGTCCAGGGACGAAGCCGCTCGTTGATCACTTGATTTGTTCTCGGCCTCTCATTTGCGCAGCCCCCCTCAACGACCGACCTACTTTGCTATCGTCAAGCTCGGCTGCCTTTCCACTCTCATTCGGAAGCCAAGTACACGCCACGCGAGCATCAATGTCGACCATCTCGCTCCCCTTGCCTGTCACTGCCAGCACCACCCAAGGGCGGCGGAACACCAGGGCAGCGTGGAGCTTCACGCCCCAGTCCCGGACCGTAGGTTCACCTCTTCAGCCTAATTACCGGGCGACACCATCTTACCCCCTCAAAGTCGGCCATCGACCGGAACTACGGTCGGCGTGTGGGCAGGGGAGACGACGCCCAGTCTACCCGAGAGCTCGACTTCGACCCTCGGGCAGTCTTTCGCGGACGATTCCGGGAGAGACGTCAAGAAAGGCGTCGAGCATCTCTGCCCTTGCCCTCTGAGCTGGCCCCAGCTCCCAGAGCCCACCAACCCCGCACGGAGGTTGACGCGCACCGAGCTCCGGGTGCAGCGCGGCATCTTCATCTCGTTTATCCTATTCGTGAATCTCGGGCTGGCCGCCATCACCCTCTTCGGCAATGTCGGGCTCGCCACTCTCGTCTTCGTCGTCTTCTTCAAAGCCCAAGACACGGTTTCAACTCTCGTATCCATCGTCTGCGTCCTCTGGACGACGGTCACCGGGCTGTTTCGCACCCCTGAGCTGGTGTCTCGGCGTTGGATCCTGTCTCTCGTCCCGGCCTACAACGAGAGCGAGGAGCAGATTCTCAAGTGCATATGCCAGCTTCAAGAGAACCTGCGGGAGCCCCACCGGCAAGTCGTGGCCATTGTGCTGGACGGCCGTCCGAAGAATCTCAAGGGCGAGTTCTCGCGCATCGTGGCCGATTTCGAGCGTCCGTATCACTCGCTCAAGCACAAGGCCAGCACACTCAAGATCACGGCCGGCTTTTTCCACGATAACCTGCCCGTCATCATGATCGAAAAGGTGCAAAACAGTGGCAAGAAAGACAGCTTGGTCCTGACGCACGATCTGTTCAACTGCCCGCGAGACAACATGCCCGTGTATACGCGCCAGTTGCGGGACGAGATTTGGGCCAGCCTACTGCCCATGCTCACGGCCGAAACCGACTTTTGCTCCTTCGACATGGTATTCTGCACCGACGCCGACTCCGTCATCCATGATGGCTGCATGATGAAGCTGGCGCATCAGCTGGCGCGCGACCAGAACGCCATCGCAGCCTGCGGGCTCGTCCTCGTCGAGTTCGAGCCTGGCTACGAGTGGTCGGCCTGGAACTTCTTCCAGCTGCTGCAGTATGCATATGGCCAGTTTGTGCGGCGTTGGGCCGAGGGCTTCGTCGGCAAGGTAACCTGTCTGCCCGGCTGCGTCACCATGATCGCAGTGCGGGCCGAGATGGCCGGGGCGATCGCCAAGTTCGCGCGCCCCGTGACGGAAGAATGGGTGCTGCATCACCAGGTGCAGAATATGGGCACAGACCGGCGTCTGACGTACTGCATGCTGAGCCAGAGCGCCACGTTGTGCACGCTGTTCGTGCCCGACGCCGTGTCGGAGACGGTGGCGCCGCAGAGCCTCAAGCACTACCTGCACCAGCGGCGGCGCTGGGGCTCCAACGCCTATTTCAACAACTTCTTTTACTGCGGCGGCGTGCGCATGATGGCCTACACGCGTCTCGTGGCCCTCCTGCATGTCACGCGCCAGACATGTGTCTACTACCGCATCCTCAACACGGCCCTCTTCATCCGTGCGCTCGTCCTCCACGGTAGCATCAAGGACGTGCTGCCGCTGTTGGTCCTCGGCCAGTTCCCGGTCCTGTGGTTTTGCCTCTGCATGCTGATGCAGCCGTGTCTGCGGGTGCGCATTCACAAGCTCCTGCTGGGTTTCCTCATCAACAAGATCGTGTCACCCTTTCTGTCCTGCATGGTCTTTGCGGCTGTGGCGACAAACCTGGGAAACGCCGTCTGGGGGATGAGCGGCATCACGGCGTCCTCGGCGCAGGCGGCGCCGACGCAGACGCCGTCGTTGGCTTCGTCTGAGAAGGAGCCGGGCCCGATACCGTCAAACAGCTTGGCAGCAGTAGCATAAAAGGTAGCAGTTGATTTATTGCTGGTCCAAGATCTACGGGAATGTTGCTGGACTTGATCGTCATGGAGGAGCTGGTCGTCATTGAGGGGGGGG